>VZTZ01020280.1:1090127-1351354 GCA_013400955.1 Drymodes brunneopygia | reverse complement strand
GGGGGGGGGGGGGGAATTAGGTTTTTCCTTTTATAATGTGATATGGTGGTTAAGACCATTTGTTCCTGGGACCTCAGCTGAGCTGCTTAAGACTCAGCCTGTTTAAGAGCTGGTAAAAATGAAAAGAGCGTAAACTCCTCCACCTGTGGGTCCAAATGACATGGTATGGGTTCAGTATGTCGAAACAGGCTTCTGACTGCACTTGCAGAACTCACTACATTTGGTCCAGAGGAATATCATCTCTGTTACCATAGGAACTGCTCATTTGGATGGGGCAATACAAGCAAGGGGTTGACAAAAGGTGATAATCTAAAGAAAATGTGGCATAAACAAACACAGTGAGGCACAGTAAATGTGTTACTGCCATGCTGGCCTAACTTGTACCGGCATTTGAAGCCACAGATTGTTGGCAATGCAGATTTTATAGCAGTGCACATGATCACATACCCCATGTAGTCACCATACCAGCACACAAAGGCTGGAAGCAGTGTCCCAGTACAGCCCATTATAATGCAGATGCCACCCTTCCTTGAGTTTTACATTTGAATTCTGGATCACTTAATAATGCATAGTAGCTTTTTTAGCAATTTCCAAACCAAACTTTTTAAGGTGAATATTAGGAATTTTTCGTAGATATCAGGCCATAACTCACTTGCTAGTCTAGAAGTTAAAAGGACTTCAAAACTAAGTTACTTTGTTTTTATTTTCGTTTTAACATATACTAGGGCAACACATCACGCAGATGAAGAAATGAGGCCCAGTAGTAGGAATTCAGTATTTCCATACCAGTTTGTGAAATATTCACTGTGCACGCTCCATTTACTTCAGGTGACTGAAATCACAGCAGTGGCACTAGATACCTTTTAGAAAGGGAAGGTGTAACAGCTGAAATAGCAGCGGAATAGTTAAAAACCTTGAAAATATCCTGCAGTTTATATATATATATGCATAATATCTACAAGACAAAGACTACACTCTTATCTCAGTGCTAACTGATTTCCATTTAACTGAGTGGTAATTGGATAATTTAAAAGCTTAATTTAAACAAATTCAATTAAAAACACATATTTCTCTTGTATGGACTACTAAAATAATACAACTTTCTAATAAAATGCTTTTATAGTCATAATAGATAGCCTAATAAAATTTTTATATGTTTTTAATACAAATTATTTTGAAATTGTATGTGCTTTTTTGTTTCACTTATTTAATAACAAATGCTGGTGTAATTGAAGCATTTGGGGGGTCTCAACAATCAAATGTAATAAAGAAAGTTAAGTATGTGTAAGATAGAAAGTCCCCTATGCATTCCTACTTTCTCTGTGCTTGAAGCAGTATTTAATTATGAGTTTGTTTACTTAATAGTTGATATAGGAGCAATAGATTTTAAAATGCCCTCCTCTCCCTACTGCTTTCTCCATTCCACTTACAATTAAATACAACCATCAGGAATCTTTGTGACACATCCATAAGCAAATTCAGATATTTCAGCAGTACTTTAAAAGCTGATAGGTATGATATGCAAATCTTGCTGCTCTCAAACTTCATGTGGGGGATAACCTGTGGGACTGGAAATAGGAAATGACATCTTTCATTGCTCGATTGCCAGTTCAGCTCTCGGAGCTACCAGTGGTTGTGAGTTGTTACCATCAAGTGAAAACTGTGTTACTTGGTGGTGTTTGTCCAGAGTCCCCTGGGCAAATGCTCCTGCAGCAAAAACACCCACAGCTGGCAATTAATATGCACAGGTTTTGTCAGCCTTACCACAGAGGATCAAGAACTTCACTCTTCTGCTCTCTCTCATTCTAAAGATTTTTTTTTTTCCATTTCAGGGTTAGGCCATAGTTCTAAATATGATAAGTTGTACTGTAGATCCCTATGGACTGTCTGCTCTCTGAATAAATCATAGAACTGAAATGAATATCCAGGGTTCTCAATCTGTTCTATATAAGAACCAAATTCATTAATTATATTCGAAGAAAGAGACTTAAATGGTGCTTCCATGTCAAAAGTTAAAAAATAAAAAGCAAAGTTTCATTTATTAATTTCATTGCTAAAATTATAAGTCATTTATCAAGTCTTACTTAATTTCAGAGAGTTGCTCTTCCCTGCATTTAAGCATCAATAACTGAATCCTTGAGCAGCTCTGTTTCTTAGGTTTTGTTCTTTCTCTACCCTTTTCTTTTTTTTTTTAACCCATTTTTCATGAAGAAGTTGCAAAAAAACCCTACCACATGCCCTGAGTTTCGAAGCAATGCATATTTGTTTCCCAATTAGAAACAGGCAATTTAATAATAACTGTAATATTAAAGATTTGTTTTTTTACTCTAGGCTTACACACCAAAAGCTGAATTAACTTGCTAGTGTTTACACTTTATTCAAACATATTGTCATGCTACACCCACTGGAAAAAGGTGATTTTAAGCACCCTCAGTTATGTATTCCAGGTGGACAAAGAAGAGAAAACTGGCTTTTAGGTGGGCAGGTCTCCCAGTGCATTAATTTAAAAGATAAGAATATGAAATACAAGAGGTCTATTCTAGCTGCTTCAAAAAGCAAACTTGAAAAATGTACATTGCATTTTTTTATTGGCTGAGGGCAAAACACTTTTTTTTTTATACAGGTCTTTGATGCATAGCCTAATGCAGGCCTCAGCAAAAAGATAGCAAATCTTAGAATTTATTATTGTCAATAGTCTGCATGACCTTTACTTTAACTGCATCTTGGCTGTCAGTAATAATCCAAGGCTGCACTTTCAATGATAGAATGAGGGATTTTGCATATTGAGTCTCCAGGTCTCCTTGAGAGCGTTCAGAAATCACAGTCATTTATTCCTATTGGCAGGGCAAGGTCTGCTAGGAAAGCTCATTCGTCTTTACTTGAAGATGAAGAGTGGAGAAACTCCATTTTTGCTCTGAATCAAGTACTAAATACTGCCGTTTTCTCAAATAAATCAACAAGGAGGCTTCTAGGTCCAGGGTCTGAAATCTTTTCTCATTCAGGGCACCTGTTCTCTAGTAATTCTCTTCACCTTTGCAACGTACAATTTCAGTAGTAGATAAAATAGCACTTTAACACAGACCTGGGGATTTTACATTCTAACCTTTCTTCATTTGTGGTTTGTTTTACCTGACAGGTTAGAGAGTTTGCAAGTTCAGGAGGAATCTAGCAAGGACAGCATTGCACGGGCAATAATAATAAATAACAGGCTTGCCCTCTCCCTAGAGGTGTTTTTAAAACCAAAACTCACTTAAGCTATATAAGACATATGTGTAGCTGTGTAATGAAATAAAAGTGTCTCAGGCTAGGTGCAGATTACCCCAGGCAGTTCTTTGCTGCTTGAACTGCCTGGAGGACCAGTCAAAACCAGCCTGAAGTGACAGGTGTCCTGGCATGACTGCACAGGCAACTGGCATGGTCTTCCTGTGCAGAGAGTCCTGTACAGCAAGCCTGTAAATACTTTCAGGAGATACTGTGGGACACAAAGAAAGAAGCAAACTGTGTTTTCCTACAGGGTCTGTAATAAAGATGGCATCTGAATCTCATCTTTTCAATTCCCCCCTTCTTCCCATTCCAAGGTTTTATATTTCTGGTATCACATAGGAGATTGTTCCTGACCTCCACAGGAGCTCTCTTCAGATCCATGAAGAGAAGAATTAAGGTGGGGGAAGGAAGTGATTCACCCTCAGAGACAACAGCAGCATCCCCAGAAGAGTGCCTGGGTTTAAGGTCCAGCAAAGGCAGATAGCTGTTCCCCTGCAGAGTGGTTTGCTGAAGCCCACAGGGTTCTGCAGACTCTCCATGGTCTGTAACATAAGCTTAGTCCCAAATCTCACAATTTGGCATGAATTAATTTTTCCAGTAACATAAATAAAAAACACTCCCAAACTCTTCTCCTTTCATCACAATTTTATGGCAATTTATCACAAGAGAAATTCCAAAGGAAACAGCAGGCATGGGATGCTCCAGCTGCCTGGGCCTATTACAGCCATATTTCTAGTGAGATTATGACATTTTTTCCAAAAAAGTTTACTCAGTAAAAGTGTAGTTTCAAGTCAACTGATACTATTTAAAAATTCATTTAAGCTCATTGGTCCAGTGAATGGGTATCCATCTATATAAAGTGGCACATTGTCAACAGGAGAGACAGATAGCAAGTCCTACAGGCACAGCAAATATTTTCCTTTGCTTTCTACTTAAAATATAGGACCTTATAAAGCATTTATTTGGTTTAAGATTCTGAGCCTGGATACAGAGTCGGCAAGACAAAATTGACTCCTTCATACACAGAAAGCATGCTGTGTACTCCATAAGAAAGACAAAAGTGACATGATTACACATCACATTCTATTCCCTCTAAAACTGGGTTGCAATTAGGACAGATTAATTTCTTAAAACAATCCTTTTGTCCCTCTCCTTCATGTCCTAACATTATTTAGAAAGCCTAGTTTGTATTATAGGGTTTGAAATTATTACCACAATAAACACAAACTGAAGTCTTGCACAACTTTCCCATTTTGCTCTCTAACCAGCCACAAAATATTTGAAAGTAAAAAAAAAAATCTGAAACAAAAGAAAAATCCCAAATATAATTGATTCTTGCTTAGCCACACAACTGGTGGCAGAAATCCTTGTGTGCTTCCACACCTTCCTCCCGCTTCTTTGTTTAGCTTTCAAGAAGATTTTTGCCAGGTCTATCTCACTAACAGAGCTCTTACAGACATGCTTAACTCTCTGCCTATCTTTCTCTGCAGATATGTTTAATTATATCACCTGGCATATGGGTTGTGAGCTGAGGGATTGACCAGGTTTTCACCACGTGCTTTCTGCTGGCACCATCACCTATCCCCAAGCCAGCCTACCAAGCTCTAAGTCATAACTCCTATGTCTTCTGGCTGCATATAAAGTAATGCATACATACAAGAGGATGGGAGAAATAGGAAAAGGGAGTTTAAGCTCCCTCATGAAATCAATCTTTGGCATGGAGGATAGATAGTTTCTAGTTCTCAAAACTATAGGATAAGCCTCAGAAACAGGACAAAATAAAAAAGAAAAGCCAAACCAAACTAAAAAAACCAAAAAGATCTACTGGAGCTCAATGACATCCTGAAACAATTCCTTGGAGATATCCAAAATAATTCTATGGTGCTGAAAACTCCAAGGACATCACCACAGCATAGCATCTGTGTAACAGGTTGAAACAGCTTTCTCCATTCAGCAAGTGATCAAATTGCCACTGATTCTTTAAAGAATTGATCCTATTGGCTCCACTACACAGTTGTGGTGCTCTAGCAGGATCTAGGCATAACTGATGAAAATAAACACCCCAACATTGTTGTATGTCCCTGGAGTCCTTAACCATTGCTATGATCTGCACCAGCCTTGCACCTAGATAGACAGCACAGAGAATTACAGGATTTTACAGAATCCTGTAAAAATCTTAAAATCTCTCTCTTTTTCTATTGGAGATAACAAGAGCTTAACCAGTTTGGAGTTACAGTGTATGTGCAGAAAGTTCACACAGTAAAAACTCCTTTTACTCCAAGCCACGTTTTACCCCTTTTTCCACATGGCCTGAATGACAGACTATATTAATTCTATAACAGAACATTTTTCTGCTCTACATGTAAAGTCATGTCATTAATAAAATGTATGAATACACCAGAAGATATTGTTAGAATGTCAAATTATTTTGCCCACGGCCTGATGACCTCTTCAGAGACTTACTGAAGTTGTTATTTTTTCCCTTAGGGGCAGTGGGTTGGTCATTTCCCCTCCTTGCAATAAAGTGGAAAACATGTTGTTGCAGTGTGTATGGTATCTGCTAAAGACAATATTTAATATTTTTGTCAGAGTATTTCAGCACTCGACCAGAAGTTTCTAAAATAAACATATGCATGTTGATATTTTATTCCAATTTCAGCCCTTTTGTGTTTAAACACACCACATATCCCCAGTGTTTCATACAGCCTATATTTTTTTACAGGGTCATCAAGATCCTGAGCCCATAAATCCTGTAGCAGAGAAGGACAAATATGACTCAGTAATCTACTTTACAATCGTAATATGGAAAGAGATGTCCCAACTATAAACTCTGATCGTCAGTTGGAAAACACATTTAAATCCCCTAGTATTACCAATCTTTTAGTACTTTCATTACAGGTTATGTTAGAAGACAGATGAAATGCATTAAAACTTGCCTTATACTCCTTTGTGAGCAGTTATTCTACTTTCTATAGAATGTAAAGGGATCAGGAGGGGAACGACATGGTCTAAGCACCCCATTTTCCACAAACCCTGACCACAGTAGCCATATTCACCAGATTTATATCATTCCTGTAGCAGACCACAGCTACCTGTTGATGGCAGCTTGAGATGCCAGCTCATTAATCAGATGAGAATGAAGTGGACTCTAAGAAATGATAAACCAAACATCAAGTTTCCCAAAGATGCAGCAGTCAAAGAATTGAAAGAAGTAAGTTCACCTTTGTAAAGGACTGTCAAAGAGCTACTTGTTTTGCCATTGCTGGGCTCTGTCAGTAAGATCTGCAGGTGGTTGTCTTTCTTGCTTTCTGTAATTCTTTGCTCTTCTTTGATACCAAATAAAAGTGATTTTTCATTTTGATTATCAACATTTGACCTCGTTTGTGTCTCAGGCTTGCTCTGAGTGTATGCAAATCCCCCACCTCTGTGTTCACGCCTTAGGACACATTCCTGGATTGGGACAACCTTCTTTTTGCTAAATTTCAAGCAATTTCTCTAGTAAGATATAGGGTTTCAGGAGAACATTAGCTTGGGTTTCCTTAGGGATTTGTACATATTTTGTGCAAAACATTAAAAGAAAATGTCAGCATTTCAATACAGAATTGGGACCACTTGATCTGAGGTCCTTTGCTCCTCAACAGAACCTTTCCCACCACTTTTCAGCAAGTGCTAGGCTGAGGTGCAAAAGGAGTTAGGAGAGAATACCATAGCATTCAACTGAAAAATAAAAAGCTTGCCTACCTTAAACCGGGCTTCAGGTTGACTGGATTCCCTCCTGTTGGACAGCAAAACTCTCAGCAGCTTTCTCTGCCTCTGGATGAAGCCTTTATATCATGAAGAGCACAGGGCAGGCAACTCAAAGCAGCTGGTGGTGGTGGAGCAGCCCCTGTGAGGGAAGGTGTGGTGCCATGGCTCCTATAGATAATGATTCATTCCAGGTGCATCCAGTCAGGGCCATTAATGCCCCAGGGGCTGGCACCAGGAGGGGCCTTAATGATCCTAAATGGGCCACCTGAGGTTGGAAAATCTCAGTGAAGCTGGTCTGACAAAGCACACATGGAGGTGCCTGGCAGCTCAGTCCATTCAGGGGTGTCTGTGAAGTTTGGGAGGAGCAGTGCCCTTGGCATGGGCAGTGCTGGCACCTGGCCCTGCCAGGGAATGAGGTGTGGGGATTCATCGTTTAATCACAGAACAGTTTGGGTGGGTTATCTTGTCCAACCCCTCCGAAATGAGAAAAGTCACTTTCCGACAGGCAACTGGCCCAGAGACCCATCATGTTGGCAAAAGCTGTTTGGGGAAAAGATCTGAATCCCTTTTTGTCCATAACCAAATCGTCCCCCTGATCCATGGCAGTGCAACAGGTCATGCTGCAGATGTGGGAATCACCTGGTTCTGGGTCATGCAAGTCTGGCTCAAAAAATTCAGAAAGAGAACTAGAAGGGTGTGTGACCAATTCAGCTGCAGAGGAGATGACTGAGGTCTCCTGCAGCATAACTTAAACCCATCTTCTTTGTGGGGGAGAGAGAAGGACTAATAGGAAAAGAAAGAAAAAAACCTCTTCTTTTTACAAAGCGGGTAGCCTTTTTTTAAATGTGATTTCCAGCCACCAATGAATTTTTCTTATCTTAATTCCTTAAAAAATAAAAAGGAAGAGAGTCAGACGACTAAAATTTATAGACTGTACTAATCCTTAGACTACAGATCCACTCTTTTGAAAGCCATAAATACAGAGCTAAAGAACCACAGGAAATTAGTTCTCTGAGTTATGTTAATTGCTTCCAACACTTCAGTATCTATCTACACAAGGAAGGAACACAATTTGAAGAAGACATCATAACATATCATGGTTAAAAAAAAACATTATGCCTAATGTTTTTTCTTGTGAATTAAAAGGGGTTTGAACCACTTAAGAGGAAAAAAAAAAACAACCAAGAGCATGTCTGAAACATGGCACAAAGTATGCACACAGTAGAAACAATTGATTGGAATGCTCTGTTATCTGTCACTTTAAATCCCTCTCTCCAGCAGCAGCAAGGGAACAAAACCCAAGAAAAGCAGCTACAGAAAAAAAAGGAGAAAGAAAACAACACACTGTGATTACAGTTCTGAATTCATGGATTAGAAAAGAGGCATTTCAGTATTAATAGGCTGTCCTCAAACAGCATGAAAATAGGTAAGCAAATGACATTAGGAGAAAAACATTTTGATAACCATATTTTAAAAGTATAAATCTCACAGTATAATCAAAAATATAAGCAAGAACACTGTCAGAATTTAAAACATCATAAATCTGTTATGTTAAAGCTTGGGTTTGTCAAATTAACTCTTATCTGATGCAAAAGAGAAAAATGGTGATTAGTGTACTGTTTAGCTCAGAATGCTGAAGTTTGAATAATTTTCCCATCTGTATATCAAGTATTTTCTGGTTTATGATGAACAATTTGTGTTGTTGTACTGATAGTTGATCCAACGTTTTCCCTTGCTTAAAACAAGATGAGCATCAGTTGGCTCAATCAGTGTGAACTCTGACCTTCCTTGGCTCCAATTCCAATGTCCCAGTCCTGCAATCCTCCTGCATTCAGCTCAGCGCTGGGGCAGAACCAGGACAATGATTAGGAATCAGCACATCATAGAATTATTGAGGCTGCATGTGGAGATCACCACACCCTCTCTGGAAAACCACTGAAGAGGCTGCAATGGGACACTGAGTAACCTGATAGATACGTGTATTGATTTACAAATAACACTTTGTAAGAGGTAATCAAAATGCAAATTTTCTAAAGAAAGAAGGTGATGAATTTCCTAAACTTCCTATTAAAAAACAAACAAAAAAAAAAAAAAGGAAAGGGCTATGCAAATCACCTTGTATCTGAAAACACATGAAAAAGCTGATTTATATCATTGAAATAATAATTAATTATTAATTTCATCTACCCAAAAAAAACAAAGCTATCTTTCTTCTTTTCCATATCAAAAAGACAAAGAGCTTGGAGATTTGGATCATACACAGATTCTGCCTTGCAATATACGTTCAAGGTTAATTTGAAAGTTAGCTACTGAGGATTTTCTTAGACAAATCTATACAGAAAGCTTTCAAAACATGTCGTTTTTAAGGCTCCCTTAACTTGTCATGACTACAGGGCCTGCACAGGTCAGCCAACAGGAATATAGCCAGGTGGCTATGGCAGTGTCAGAAATTTATCTCAATTGTGTTACATAAAATAAATGAGAGTTAAGAATGAAAAAATGTGCAGTCCTGCAGAGAGTCGAGCTAAAACCTAAATCTCTGTGCTAGTTTCAAGTTTGTATAGCCATGATGAATAGAAGACAGTCTGGCATGTCAGGGTTTTCTGTATGACTGATAATGTTAAGAGATACTTCCTCATGGCTGGCTATGCAGGAACATTCAGCTTTAAAAGAAAAATAATGTCTTTCATTTGCATGTTCCTCTAATCTTAAAGTTGAAATAACTTAAATGGAATTTTGATGGTACTTCACATTTATTATTTGCTATGCAAAAAGCATTCATGAAATAAGAAATTACACAAAGGCCTAGAAAGCAGGCTTTTTCTTCTGTAGCAGAAGACTAAAACCTTAATATTTCTCTTTTTTTTTTTTTTTTTTTTAGTACCCTGTTCCTTGTCCTGATTTGCATTGTAACCAGAATGACATGCCAACATTCTCCCAATCAATGGCAATTCTCATTCCTGATACTGGCCTAATTTTTGGTAGTCCTTATCTGACAGAATAATCACTGCTGTCGCAGCTGAGCTTCAGGACTCCTGTAGCATAGAGATTACTTACTGGAATAATGCTTAAAAGAACCATATCCTAAATCAAAACAAGCGTCTGTAGACACTGTAGGCTGAAATACATTCAATCCAGTGTACAGCGTTTTTGCTTTGCTGTCTGCCTCCTCAGTAAGTTTTTCATAATTCTTCTTAGGTTTGAGGGTTTTTTTATTTGGTTGGTTGTTCTTTATTTTCTCTGATGGTTTTCTTTTCAAGGGCTTTGTGAAATCAGAATTTCATTGTTAGCACCTTTTTGTTTAACTTTGGTTAAATATTTCATATTTTAAATATAGCATGTTAATAATTATTTTTTGGTTTTGAATTGGAACAAATGTAACTGAATGCATTATTCAAGAACAACATCTGATCTTATTTAATATCATGTAACGCTTTGCTTGTTCTTGCTCTTTTTTTTCTTGTAGAGGCAATATAGTATGCTTGCCAAATGTGTACAAGTACATTTCTCCCAAACAAGCTGTTCAGAAATGTTATTAGCCTAAATATCTTGTCCTGAATTTTTTAAAGCATGTTTCTTCTAAGTCAATCATTTTTTTTTTTTGCACATCAGTCATAGCAAGCTCTTTCAGAAATTGCTCTGCAATATGATGTACCAAAATATGATCACCAAAAAGTTAACCTGTTAAGTTAGTGACCTTTTTATTCCCCCTGATTTCTAAGCTGTTCACTGAGCTTGCTTGAATCTCTCACTTAAATATCTCTAGGGTCTGAGAACCAAATGTTTTCAAGTAGCTGGATGCCATGGGATTTATGGTTGTGTGGCTTTCTAAGAGTATTTAGGTGTATGCAGCAACTCCAATGACAATCACCAAGAATCACACAATTATGTCCTTCTGAAAATTCCACAATATGCATTTTTACTTCCTTGAGAACTAAATTTCTTAGTTTGTCTTGTACAAGTTGTGATCCTGGCAGTAAAGTCATACTAGGCTTTCACCAGCACAGATCTGAGCAGCCCCAAGAGGGGTTGTGGCAGGTGGGCTTGCCTCAAAATAAGTTGTCCTCCCTTCTGGGAACAGCAGACATTCCTGCTACTGAAAAAGTAAGCTTTGTGTGTACAGAAAACACAAAACTGATTGCTTCTTACTCTTCATCTCCAGATTCTTAGTGCTGACTCATCCCCTTTCTCTCCTTTCTGGTACAACCAGAGTCTTTTCTTCATTCAGTAGACAATTACTGCTTCATCCTTGAGTCACTGTTGGAGCTGTTTCTTCCCACTAGCGATAATTTTTGTCACACTCTTTGCCCTAGGAAGCATATGCATAATTTCCTGTTAGATGCCAAGCTCCTTAGAGTACACAGACTCTTATTTTGTCTCTATAAAAATGCCTTCTTTTTTTCTTCAAAATACCTCATGGCCCTGTAAATACGTCTGGCAATACAATGCAGAGCTTCAATATTAAGAATGGTGATAGCACACTGGTAGAATTTTGTGTTTCTAAGTATGGTCAAAGGATCACTTTTTTGTGAAGAGAAACCACTATGTCAAAAGCTCCTGTAAATACACAGAATATCCTTTCTCTTCTGGCCTTTTGTGTTTTCCTGTCCTTTTGTATCAGGCTGAGTCTCCCTGGCAAGTTTAAAGCCTACTGTAAATGCAGATCATTTGTTTTCTCTTTGTAAGGATGGGAGCTGTATGTTTGTCCGTGAGGCTAAATGCTGGCCTGTACAACTCATTCAAGTCAAAAAAAGATGGGCCTGAATATCATGAGCCTGGAACATCTGTGGCCATATCTGAAGCTAATTTTTTTAATTAGGCAAAATAGCAAGTGGGATGTGCAGCCAGTAACCTTCCTCACCATATCATAATGCTTTATAGGCAATTTTACATCCTGTATGTTCTTCTTTCCTTTCCATTGATAGCCATTTGGATTGGCTGTGGGATGCAATGTACAAATAAACATGCAATCACAATACACAGTGTGTAAATCTGCTCATAAAAGCTGCTGATGAAAGAGGTATCTAAGTTATCCAGCTCATGTGAATTACCTGTTTGTGGGAAGTGCCCCTCACAACACTGATGGTACTTAAATAATGCAGTCACAACCACATTTCTGTTTGAATTTTCTCCTGGATAAATGAGTAATACAGGTAAGTAATACAGTGAGGGAAGTGTTCTGGTAAAACAGATTATGTTTTTAAATAATTCTGAAGTTGTTACTTGCTTCACTTAACAAGCAATCTCCTGTGAAATGTTAAGACCTTAAAGTTGGGTTAATTAGGTGTGTAGATCACACGACATAGAAAAAACAGCTCGATGTGTTTACTTCTGAGTCTCAAATTTATGCTGTGTGTAATAGTCACTGGATTCTGAAATGTTGACTTGATGATTATTTCCCACCATTATACCACTATTTGTTTTTCTCAGTATTTCTTTCTGTAAACTAATTTGGTACACTGTTTGGAGAAGAGAGACACGAAAGAAGTGCAAGCACAGTAAAGCTAAGTTGTTTAAATTTAGAACTGTCTGGGAAATTTTCATTTTTCTTTCATTAGAAAAATGGTGGTTTGTAGAAAACAAAAATTATTTATTCAATTCAAGCAATCACCTACTAAGGAAAGAATAAGAAAGGCTTTATAAGCTGTTAAAATACCAAACATTTTAAAGTAAAAGGGCTGCATGTCCTTTTAGAGGACATTAGAGGAGGTCCAGTCCTCCTCAAATATCTTCAATTAAAATAAAGTCAACCTATAATTAAGAAATTAAAGTTAAGAATTTTTAAAATATTTCCAAAATGACACAAACTTAGATTGAACTGATTAAACACATGAAATTTTAAATTAAAAAAATGAAACAAAGTTACCAACTTCTATTACCAGTTCTAGGTAAGAAGGAAAACGAATATCAAGAAAAGTATTATTGTGATGGAAGAATGTGTGTCTTGCATACAGCACTCCCAAAAGACTTTAATGGTGTTTTATAAATTGCAGCAAACAGGGAGTGGTTCAAGGTCTGACTCAAGCCCTTCATCAACCTTTGAATTAGACTGTCCTCCCATTTACTGCACAGGGAACTTTTCACTCAGGTGTCTGCAGTTCTGTATTCCAAGCACCCAGTTTTATCTAATTTTGCTTCTCCTTTTTCATTAATAAACTTCCTTGGTTTAAATAACAGATTCAGAAGCTGTCTTTTAGGTCCCTTTGTGCTGTAACCCAGAAACAAGTATTCCAGGGAGTGTGCATCTGAGCATCTGAGCTGGTGCATCTGCACTACAGCTGGGCTCTACATTTCCATGCCTCCTTCCAACACGTGGGGAGAGCTGGGACCGCAGAACAGAACTCCAACATGGCTATTTTCCAGTGGCTCAATGCCCAGGACCTGACAACACTAAGCTGCTTGGCACAGGCTTCCAATTTCATTGGAGTCAGGCCTGGCCTTAAAATCAGGGAGCTGATCACATATCGCTGCCATCTCACTGGCTCCAAGACTTACTCATGGCAAAAGAGAATGTGACACCCCCCTTTTCCATGAGTCTGATCAATCATGATTAACTCTGCTAATTGGACTTGGGCTGCAGAGCTGTAACACTGGTGTAAATGATCAGAACCAGACCCATCAGCCATTTTGGTCCTAATTTCCTTTTGCGCAAATGTAATTTCACATTGCTTATTTAACATGCTGCTCCCCATGCTGTCAAAACATGAAAAGTGTCCTAGCATATGAGAGATGTAAAGCTGACTTGAATTAAAAAGTAAATATATTTTTTTTAAACTCTCCTGAGTCTAAGATATAAATCTTGTAAATCTTTACTTTTTGGTATTTCTTGCTTGTATAGTGTTTAGAGTAATTCATGCAGACAATAATTTACAGGCTCAAACCCTATTGCTTCAACCTCTCATTCTGATTTGGGAGGGAGCAAAGCATTTCTGTGATGAACACGCTAATCTTCTGGATAAAATATGCAACAAGCATGCATGTGAAAAATTCCTTGATGTTATTGATGCCCTCCATTTTATTAAAGTATATTGTACTCTCAGAGTAAATATGCATATACACCCTAATTTAGGATATCATATTCAGTCAAAGAAATACCCACATGATGAATTTCCCCATACACATTATGCAAAGAGCATTCCTCAGAGTTAAACAGGGAGAGACACTGCTTTTGTTTGCTAAGATTACAAGTAAAGAACCATAAGGCAAAATTAGCAGTCAGCAGATGCTGTTAAGGGCATCCATTGGCTACAATAAGAGTACAGCACACAGTCAGATGAATTCTATTCTAGGCACCTGAAACATGTACATGATTGGGGGTCTCCTCTTCAGGAGTTTGCCTTATGGACCTCTTCTTAGGAAACAAATGCTATGAATAAGTGCTATTTCGAAGATCATTAATAAATCAGTCAATAATAGTATTAATCTGCAATCTGTTTTATTAGCTGCTGTCTTATTCTTTCTATACAAAGAAAAATGCTGGTGATTTTCTTACCACTCTTTCAATACAAATGTTTCTACTGAATTGCCTGAATTTTCTTTGGGAAGACATGGTTCCTGTTCTGGTAAGAGGATAATCCTGTAAAAATGAAGCTTTGCACGGATGAATTCGTATGTAACAAGAAGTAAAAGTGGGAAGAGAACACTGGTGTAAAATATGACAATATGGTCATTGGGGGTTAAATTAAATGATAGCCAATGAACGTGATAGTGGTTTAATTTCTGGTTTTTACAAGGTGAAATAATAACTGTACCAACAGGAAAAGTCTTTATTCCTTAGAAGCAACTGCATTCTTTGACAAATTATAATTATGGAAATAGCCAAGGCTACTAGGACTGTTCAGAATAACTGAATGGCACCATGAGACAACACGCTTTTCTTTCCCAACTTGGCAGTTTTTATGGATAGGTCAGCTAACTTCATCAGTCCCATGGTTTAAGACTTTTGTTTTCTTGGTTTATGCTCTGTGCCAAGGTAATATTTGTAGAAATCCCATAAATTTTCAAATGGAAAATTTACTTTATCACTTCTGTTCTGCCTTTGATGCATGTTGGCAGTGTTGCAATTTTCATAAGTCACGTTCTACGGATTATGATGCATAAAGAACTTCCATGCATATAAACAATATAAAAATAAAGGTAAAAAATTTAGTGTACATGCTCAGAATGGTTGGGGACAGGGTGGAAGGAAATCAAAAAGAAAAGGAGAAATGGAGAGGATGAAAATTTCAGTTCTTTTGGTCATTCTGCTCACTCCAAAATGTATTTTCTTGTGAATTTCAGAAAGCTGGTTTTTTATTGATGTAGCTTACTTTTTCCATGAATCATTCAAAACCTGCCTTTAGAAGAAGAGGATATGCATATTTTAATGCATACAATGAATTTTATCTTATATTAGAATAGCAAATTCTTTCAGTTTTTCTCTATACCAATGTTAAAAAGGGGTAAATCATGTGACTAATTATATTAACAGGAAAATGAGAAACAAACAAAACAGCAACTAAATAAAATGCAGTCAGGAACTTGTTTTGTTAGCATCTCAGTAACTTCTGCAGATTTTAATGTTATTCTCTATTAACGAAAATGTTTCAATGAGAGAAAATAGGACTTATCCTGCAAGTAAGAACTCAAGACCTGAGTTTGAGTATTTCCTTACATTCCTTTTTTTTCCCTTTTACCTATTTCTGCATTTTATCACCATGGCAAGAATTTCAATCCTGGAAATGAAGCACAAGAGTAAGCAGTAAAATTACTGCCATTTTTGAATTTGTGATAGATTTCCTATGTGGACAAGTCATATATGATCTGATTCAGCAACCCTGACTTACAAAGTGTTCACATCATTAATTCCATCAATATTTACAGGGCTGCTCATGCACATAAGAGTTACTCACATAAAAGGTACAAAACCATGCAGTAATTCTTTTGTATCCCTTTTTCTTGACTTCTTCTTATAATAGGAGTATGGCTACATTAAATGTGTCCAATTTTTAATAGACTGAGTGTTTGCATTTTTGTCAGCATTTGTTTCATAAAATAGAACAATGGGTTGTGACACTTACGGGTTTAGAATTTTAGTTTAAGAACAGTGTAGATAATAGCACAGAAAAATGATAGTGCTGATTTCCAGCTTTCTGGAATTAAATAGCTCTGATTGCCTCAAACCCTTAGTTCCTGTTCATATTCCCTCAGAAATATTATCTTATTTTGCTGCAGGAAACAAAATTTTACTGTATTACGAAAGCAAAGTCTTCCTTTTAAAACAACACTTCCCTAAACTCTTGCTTATAAATGTAAAATGCAGCTTTCCAAAATTAAAAAAAAAAAATCATTATGGTTCATTTTTTTAAATTACATGACTTTTCTAACATGAAAAATAAACCTGCCTGCAAATACCTTCAGAAATAAAAAAACCTGCATGTGCAGTATAAGAAAAAGATAAAAGATTTCTCAAGAGTAAAGCAGCTGAAAGCTATCATGGGATCACTTCAGGTTTTTTGTTTTCTTATATTTTGAAAGTGTGACATTTTGAAAGGAATAGCAGTGAATGAACTATCAGATAAAGGGATGACTTCACCATGAAATGGTGTAGTCATTGTACTCAGAAAAAGAAAGTATTTTTTCTCTTTTTTTAAAGTGTGGTTAATCTTTGTTATTTAAAGAACCCTGTTAAATTTTGGAAATTAAGTGAAGTACTTATGCACTTTTCTACCTCTGATTGGGAACTGACCATCCACATTTTAGAGGGCTAGGAAAGATTTTAAATGCAGTAAAATGAAAAAGTGCCTATTTCTTTTAAAATGCTTCTATTCTTTTTTTGTTATACATTATACATCAGAGTGATATTTGAAGGCAGCTTTATTACACACCCTGGCAGAATGCTTTGTACATTTATAATGCAAAGCTTTTATCTAAAGTTCAGAGCATTATTTTAGAAAGAAGGTGTATCATATCTGTGAGAAAAGTTCTATTCCTATTGAAAGGTGTCCATAGGAATCGAAAATGTGTGATAAAACTGATAGTCAAGGAAGAGCTGAAAATGAAATCTGTATGGTTTGCTTACTGTAGTGTTGCTTTTTGAGCCTTACTCTCCCGATCTAATTGAAGATGTTCCTGCTCATTGCAGGGGGGTTGGACAAGATGACCTTTTAAAGGTCCTTTCCAACCCAAACTGTTCTATAAGAATCAAGTCTAACTCCTTGGTCTGAGAGTTATACATAATTTAATACAGTAAAACTAATTTATATTGTAGGCAAATATTGAATCTGTTAGAATTCGAGAATCATAGAATATGCTCAGTTGGATGGAATACACAAGGATCATTAAAGTCCAGCTCCTGGCCATGCAAAGTACAGCCCCAAGAATCACAGTAAAATAGTCTTAAAAATATTTAAGCTCATTCTGGTTGAAGTTATTTCCCAACCATGCCCTTAGCACATGAAAAATTGCTATTGTAAGGAAAGAGGTCTGTTCATGAGAGGGGACTAAGTTGCTTTTTAATCCTATATTGACAATTAATGACTGGAATTTTCACAACTAAAAACATTTGTACAATTGATTTCCAACATTTAAAATAGCAGGAAGTTTGACACCACGTGGCTTTGAGAATGGCATCCAATCTTCCTTCCCTCATACCTGTATTTTCAAATATCACTTGTCACTCTGTGTTTTTATTTTCTGATGTTCCTTGAACAATTTTGAAGCAGCTTATGAAAACAGTTTTGCATCTGAGCCCCTCATTCTGTGCACGCAGTCATTGCTAAAGAGAGCAGTCCTGCCACTGGCTGAGGGCAGGATGCTTTTAAGGGGTTTATTTTTTAGTACTTCTTCAGTGCTGGGAATTCAGCACTGAACTGAGAAGCCCAAACTGGGTTCTCAGAGCTCACCAGCAGTTCCAGTCCACAAAGGAATAAACACGATGCTGATGGAGTCATATGCTGTTAAGTAAAAAGTGTGCAGCTAAAGGGTTAAAAATGTTTTGATTAAACTTAGTCATCTTTAATAAGTTAATGTTACCTTACCCAATAATTCTTGAATGCTATTAAATCTAAAAATTTTTATGAATAATATTTCTTGAGGCAAAGCGAAAATTATATTCAAAAGGTATTTTTTTCCACTAACACATTTAAATAGAAGTCACCTTTTTCTTTGTATACTTCATGACCACTTGACACTTCTTTAGAAAGTCACCCCTGTCCACAAAGAGAGAGAACACATTGATGTTAAAGTCAAGTATGGAGATCCTAATCTGTGTTGAGGCTTTTATTAATGGAACTAAAAAATTATCAGTATTTTATGCAGCGATTATTTCAATGGGACTATTTGTGAAGCCACAAACTGCTTGGTATTTAAGTGCCCTAACTTGGATTCCCTGGCTGACCATCTTCTATGCTGCAAACTGTGATAAGATTTCATGAATCTGAAATGGTGTAGGACACAAATAGATTCTCTTTTTTTCCTGTCTCTCTCGGGCCAGCTGTCTTCTGTCAGGCCATACTGATGAGACAGGCAGGGGAATGCCCACCTTGGAAATACTTCTAAGAGACCCTCACAGCTTCTGTTTTAGATTAGGTTTTGAATTTCTTATTAGCTATGGAGTGGTATCAGCATTTGGAGAGTTTATCATCCATGCCATATGGCATGGAAACTTAGCAAACTTTGAAAAGCTGAGGAGTGTTGTCTGAAATGTTACCAGAGTCCAAAATGTGGACTTTAGCATTAAAAGAGCTGGTAACAAACCTGAGTACTGACACATTTATATGAAAAGCAGGTATATGAGACCACCAGTTTGTTGCACAGGTACAGACACAGCAAACAAACAATTGGAACTCCAAGCCAGACAGTTTCATACCAGGACTATTGTCAAGTGCTTTATCAGTGAGCATAATTAACTAATAGGAAAAAATAACTAGAGCTGTGATAATTCCTTGTCATAAGATTTTAGTACAAGACTAAGTGTCTTCCTGAAAGAAATGTAACCCAAACATCAGTTACCTTGAGGAACCTGTTGCCTCTCTAATGTAAAAGGGATGGCTGGGATGGCCACAGCTGGTTCAGAGCAAAGGGCAGAGCTAAGCTTCTGATATTGGTGTCTTACTTTCCTTTTGATTTAGCCATAATGGATTTTATTATCTGAGTGGAAGAAATACTTTCATTTTACTTCATGAAGATAGATAGATAGATGCTCCTCTTTGTGCTCCTAAAACACGCATGTTTTATTATTAAAGCCATTGCTAATTACACACTTATTAGCATATTTCCCATATTTAGTGTAGCTCTTCGGACATAATCTGGCATCCATGTTCTAGGGAAATATTTGGTTTGTTCTTCTTTGCTTGTTTGGAAGACATTAACACAGTGGAAGGGCACAACACATGCAGTGATGTCAGAGCCATTACTCCCCCACAGAGTGCTCTTTAAGGGTCTGAAAAGAATTTCTGTTTTTTGTCACACCCACTCATGTAATACATTTCACATCAGGCAAACGAATGCTCATCCTACAGCAGTGCATTTATGTCCTTCATAAAGTTTCATACTTGATACTAAAAGTTTCAAAACTGTGTGTGATACAGATGGTTCAAACCCCGTTGATAATTCAATGTCTGGTTAGCTCTAAAGTAGACCAAAGACCTGGTAATTAATGTCCTGAGAGACCTGAAAAAGCTTATGCACACATTTCTAGATACACTCATGTTTGCTGTCAGTGTTCAAACATTTTCAGGGAACTGGGCTGTGATTTGGAGCATATGTTTCTTGTTCCATAATCAGTAATCAGGCCCACTGAGGGCCACATGCTGGCCTGGAGTGAGGGCTAGAAGGTAAAGCACTGATTAAGAATTCTAGTTGACCCATCAATGGGTTGTTATATCTGTTGCTTAGATAGATTTAGAATTAGAGGTGGATTTATAAAGCAAAATAATCAAGTCCTTCATAAATGGAATGAAAGTTTCAATCTAATGGACTGATTTTGCAATGTTTATGTAAACAGCACAACTGCTTACATTGTAAATATAGGAAAAGTGAAAAGAAAACAGATCTAATAGTCAAAAATGCTCAGATTGATTTTAGTCATTACTGATGTATGTGTTGTGTGTATGGATCTGTAGAGGAGGTCATCACTGTCAGCAAAGAAAAGCATTCCTATCTTTTAGCCCCTTCCCTTCTTCCCCACACCAGGCATTGCTTTTAGTCTCACAGTTCTTTGTGATACAAACCATGGGAACTCAGGACAAGTATTTCCAGAACTTGCAATTTCCAACACAAGCAATGACAAAGCTACCACAAAGCATGGCAAGGATCAAACAGCATCTGTAATAAACAGCATCACAACTAATGGCAGTGAGAAAGGAATGGAGGAATAAAGAACAGCTCCCTTTACACCCACAGTCTGAATCCTCCAATCCAACAGAAGGCATGTTTTGCAGACAAACATAGAATGCCTTCCAGGATGCTCTGCAGAATCCAGTCATACTGACAAAAATGTTTATAGTACAGTGATATAGTAGAGAAATGTTTACAGTTCTTTTCTGAACAGAAAAAAGAAAGTCTTTCCACAAAGACTGCAGACTTTCACACCTTGACATGCACACATGAATCAGATTTGTAATAGGCAAAGTCTATAATGTCAAAATTTCAAAGTCCCTGTGCTGTGCAGCTTGCTCACTGGGAGACTTGTAGGGCCCAGGACCAGATTCACAGAGAGCAGTTTAGGTCCAGATTCCCTGAACTTCATTCAGGTCCATCTATCTTTAATGAAAATTAATAATTTAATCTCCATGTTACTAACACATTATCACCTTCAAAAGGTACCAGTCACCAGCCCATGGGTCAGATTACAGTCTTTCACTTCATAATATATTAAGACAGTAACAATAGTTCAACATTCAGTAGGAAACTAAGATTTTTGTCTATAATTTTTGTTCTTTTTCCTATCCTAAAAGCTGATGGCAATCATTTATGCTCAAATTACAAACTATATCTTAATCTATGGCTTTTCTGATCATAATATATGAAAGTGGGAAATACAATCTATAAAGTAGTAAGTATGGTATGAAATTTCACAAGGCCATTATCAATTTTTGTCATTATTCCTTTCATTGTACTTTCCTCTCTTTTTATTGTAGGAATACTTTTTATTTAGTGTGGGTTTTTTTCTTCATCTTGTCTTATTCTCTTTGATGACTGAAAGTATTCTGCTGCCTAAAATATAGTTTGCGGTCTTCTCAAAA
Organism: Drymodes brunneopygia; assembly: GCA_013400955.1. Lineage (NCBI taxonomy): Eukaryota > Metazoa > Chordata > Aves > Passeriformes > Petroicidae > Drymodes > Drymodes brunneopygia. Next base: position 1,330,118 of record VZTZ01020280.1, on the reverse strand, counting down.
TGTTGATTTCTATTCAAACCTACTATTTTTTTTTTCTGTTTATCTCACTCTTTGTTTTTCCATCACTGAATGGCTCGAGATTTAAGGTGCATATATGTACTTTTGAAATTAATATAACTGAGCAGAGTGTACCCTGATCTTTTCCCTGAAATGTGGTAAAGTTTGTGCTATTGACATTTCATATCATGTCTTTGTTCTTGTCCTTAACGCGTAAGACTTCCCTTATCTCCTCAAAATACAAATTTACTTCTGTACTTCCAGGTATATTTGTTTCATTTTGCTTTGTTCTTGCTTGAAAATAAATCCCCTTAAAATTCTTTGTGAGGGAAAACTCTGAGGAAGCCCAGCTGGCTGGCAGCTGTGAGCCAGGGAAGCCTTTGATTCTCAGAATTAAGGACAATCTGATTTCCTTTGCTACACACGCAAGAAGCTTTGGGTTCACAAAGAAAATCTGTAGAGAAAGAAATGAAGGGAGCAAATAAGCAAGCTTTCAAGTGCAGGAAGTTTCTGGTGAAGCAAACGTGTGGCTATTTCTTGGCTGACTAGGCTAAATGCAAAGGAGGTAAATTAAGTTAGGAGGAAACTTGTACCTCAGTCCTATAAGTGGGCAGCCACAGTTCTGGACTGGAATAGAAAGCAAATGCATTTCAGATAGAAGCCTGTGCAACAAAATTCCACTTGCACACCAGTCAATGTCTATTAAGTTTGAATAAATATTCATTGAAATGTTTTATTTTTAGATATTTAATTGATAGCCACAATTGTCATAAAACAATTTAAAAATAAAAATGAAATCCTAAGATATGCCCAAAAAGAGGTTACATTATTAAACCTAAATATCTCAACTAAACCTTATTTTCAACAACTGAAGTGTTTCTAAAACATAGTGAATTTTGGTGGCGTATGAGATCCTACATTGAGCCAGGTGGAGAAATATAGGAGTAAATTATCTGCAGATGGCAACAGGGAGTGGACTTGAGTTCATATGAAAATTAGCCAAATTTACAGCATCTCTAGAATACTTATCTTTGTAATAATGAATGCAAAAATGTGTTGGATATGTAAAATGGATAAACATGTAATTATATTAAGAATTCTGGCAAACACAGTTGTGGAGATTTTAAAGATTCACTTATGAGAAACAGGACTACATGAAACCTTGGTATTTCACTCTAGAGTACTCTTTCAAGCATCTCTTCAAACCACTAAGAAATACATGAAGAAATGCAAGAACAGCTCTACCAGATGACAGTAATGATAGCTACTGATTGAGAACAATAAGTGAAACCAGGCACTAGGACCAAAAAATACTCAGCATCACTGCTCAGTGCTTATATGGCAGAAAGTAAAATGAAAGTAAGAAGAAAAATGCCCGGATTCTTAAGAGTGGACAGGATCTTGAGGGCAGAAAGAAAAAAAAATCCCATAATCTCTGATTAACATTTTAATAGAATAAAAAGCATGTTTCAAAGGACAGATTGTGCAGGTGACACACTACAGTTTGAAAAATGCTTTGTGATTACAGAACACAGTTTTATTATCAGCCATCAAAGAAGAAACAAAATCTGCACAGAATATTCATCAGCACACCTGTTGCATCTGTTACAGCATGGCTTAGCTCTGTAAGAGTGGCTGCCATTAAGAAAAATAAGGCTCAGTACAGGTCTAAGCCCACTTAAGCAGCAGACATTACATGTGACTGGAGAGATCCTGAGTTACTCACCCAGCACAAAAGTAGTCACTGTTGGTGCTGAGTTTTAACATGCAGAGCTAGAGAAACCATCCAATGACTTCACAAACTTCTTGCACTTGAGACTTTGTGGATACCAATCCAGCTCTGTCATGTCCCTAGTGAATACTGAACCAGAAAATGGGATAAATCCTCCATGTGGAGGTATGTCTTTACATAACTCCATACTCAGTGACATTTACATTTGCCTGTGAATGATACTTAGCCTGTTGGACAGAGTGCTTTTCATAGGGAGCACATCCAAGATCAATGTGAAAATTCTGTAACAGATGTCAGTCAGGGAAAAGAAGCTTTGTGTAATAGAATCAATGGAGTTGATGGAAACTGAAGCATTTTTCTAACATGAAGACAATTCTGTGTTTTAAAAGATTTTGGCTTAGCACTCAAAGTACATGAGGGACCTGTGAAGACATATGTGAGTCAATATACATAAAGAAACAACACAGACTTTATGTTTAGAGATAAGAAGAAACAGAACCTCAACTTGGAAAACTCTGAAAGACTTTGTTTTCCCACACTTCTAGTCACCGTGGCAAATAAATAAGTAAATCTGTGAAGAACTATGCAGAGAGCAATAACTGGGAGAGCTGACATCTAGAAACTGAAGATGCAGGCTTTCAATTTACAGTGAAGACACACAGGCCACAACACACTTTATATACATAGGATAATTTCAAGAAGCGGATGTTAACTTAACACTCTCCTGCCTGCCCTAAAACAAAAGGAATAACATAAATTTAAGGATAAAAGTGCAGCAGAATTAACAAATTCTTCTCAGGTATGAAGATGGATAAAGAAATTCAGAGCTGACATATTGTTGTTTTCTTCGCTTTTGCTCTTTTATTTAAAGTGACAAAAGAGGGCTTTCTAAGATGTTAACACCTTCATTTCCTGTTTTTTGCTCCCTTTGTTTGATCCTTACCTTTTTCTGAGAATGAACACATTTCTCCATTCCTTCCATAGCTCACAGTGTATGCATTCCCATGCTTCCCTGCAGGAAATACTTTAGAGACATTAACACTTGTATTGTTGTCAATATGCAAAAAGATAATGGTTTTTCACCCTGATCACATGAGTAATCACAATGACTACTAAATCAAACTGCATAAACAAAGCTCGACTCAAGCTTTCATTGCTGATGGCTTGATCTTTATCACATCAGACAATACCTTGAATCTCTAAGCTGGGAGAGCTACTACAATTGTATAAACTGTGTAAGAGTAAGAAGGGAGAGAATATAAATAACCATCTTTACTGTATTAAAAGAGTGGGATCTTGAAAATGCTGGAGAGAGTTTGCAGTATTTCATTCAGGCAGTTTTGGACTGTTCACAAGATTTAACTACAGATCTTAAAAGAATAATGTTTTCCATTTGTCTAAAAACCAGATATGCAGTTGTTTTAATCAAGTATTTTTCATGTCAGTGATCTTAATATGAAATATGCTTTATGCTCAGCTACCTTCCTGGTTTAGAACCCATCATTACTCATAGTACTTAGCAGGGGTGCCTCCAGTTATGCATCCAATTGTCTCTGACATTGAAAGAATTGGTTTGCTGTCTTCCCTAAATCCCTGCCTGTAATCATCATAAACTTTTACTGGTCATACAAATATTATAAAGGTTTGTGAGTTTCAAACCACAAATGTATTTGAAATAAAAATCCTTTTTTGTACCTTCACCTGTAAGACTCACCCTTTGCCTCTCTAGCTCTGGGACTTCTTGGGGACCAGCAGGTTTCACAGGAATCTGACTTCAGTGCAGGAAGGATCTTCAGTAAAAACATCATTCTTCCATTTTTTGTGTGTTGCTACATTAAACCAGAAATGGCAGTTCATAACCCGTGTTTCTGAATCTGTCTGCACAGTACTGGCAGAGGTTAAGGAATAACCAAACTGAGGCACTGACCATCTAGAAAAACATAACAATTAAGTTACTACAGTGTTTTCACCATCATGGTTGGGTTTTCTTTTGAGTTTATTTAAGCAGGAATGGCACACAACAGAGATTTCAGAAATGAGAATTTTATTGAGATTTATTTCATAGAAAATTTTAATACAAGAGATTAAATACAAAGTCTTGTCAAGTGAAAGCCTGTGAAACTGAGTTCCAATCGCTGAGCAAAGTCTGATGGAATTGCTAATTAGATCACATATTTCTCCTTAGCTGTAGAACAAGGAATCACACCAATGATTCCACTTTTCATCTGCAGAATAAGTTTCCAATCCCTTTTGTAACTGGTTAGTACAGTACAAGGTACAAATTCCTACTGATGCTGAACAGAAACATTTATGTATTTATAAGCTAATATATGCCTGGGGAATAAAAAGCCTCCAACTTTTATTTTTCCAGCATTTCTCATCCATTGAAAAACAGATGGTAGGAGGTAAGCCAGGTTATCTCAGGCTTCTTGTGATGGGTTCAGTGGCAGAGACCCAAACAGCCTCACATGCAGCAGAATACCTATCCCACAGGCAGCCAGTTTTTTTCCACTTAACTCCTTTTTTTCTGCTTGGAGCCAATCCAGCCCAGTTCAGCTCTTTTGTAGGAGCTGAGGAACCAGTATTGATTTCCCATTTGAACCAATCTTGCGTGAGCCCACCACTGCCTCCCTCGCCGTGAATGCGGGAAGCGCTGGAGGAAACCAGCTGCAGCATTTTCAACGCGCAAAATTGCTTCTTCGGGCTGGATGTGAGCTGAGTTGCAAATTAGGAAAATAAAAAGCGAAAATGGCACCATAGATAGGCTTTCTTTTCAAGTCTGATACACATTCAGCACTGCCTTCCTAGAAAGGGTTCTCAGAAAACAGGGAATTTGCTTGTTAGAGCGAAAGGAGAAGATTCTTATTATAGGCTTCAGTGCAGTTGTCAGCCAAGATAAAAAATCCTTATACCAAAGTGGCCTTAGAAGAGTGAAGCAATGAGGGCTTTCAAAAAAAAAATATCAAAATTGTGCACTGTGGGTTTTTTATGAAAGTGTGAAAATCTGTTATAACTGTCTTTACTGAGTGTTTATGGATTTAAGCTGAAGACTGCAGTGATGCTTGAGGATTCTCAGGCTCTGTATCATGAAGGTTTTCTTACCAGATTCTGCATTTTCAGCAGGCGTCCATTGAGATCAGAGGAAAAAAAAATATCTCCAGCATGGGTATTTTTAGGGACTAGCAGTGAAGTTTTCCCACATGCTTTACAGGATAAATAATGCTAATAACATCTCTGCAAACTTTCCAAAGTCACTCAGCAATGACCCTCAAATATCAAGATACAGTTGCTGAAAATTGGAACATAGTTTGGTAGAAAATTAGCAGTACTTCCTGAAGTACAACATAGAAATAAAAAAAAAAAAAATTTGAATTGTGGGTTTAAAGTCAGAGAGAGAATATTTGACCCCTACACAAAATAACCAAGCTAGCCTAAAAATGATACTTTTAAAGTTCTCACTCAAAATGGCTTAGCAGCTCTCTGACCTAATTCACTCACTCTCTGTTCTTAGCTGTTCACAGCCTCTAAAACGGGAATCTATATCTGGAGTTTGTCAGGGACAAATTGTTGGAAGCTCTTGCATGGAAACAGGATACTTCCTTCTTTTCCTGGCATATCTGCAAAACACTTATGGGTAACTATCCCCAGACACTCTTGGTCCTGATTTTCATGGAGAAACAAGCCACCAACCCCAGGTCATGACTGTTCCTGCCCCACATAAACACCAGTGGTGCAGTGAGATTAGTCCACTGTGATTCATAAAGACTGAAAGGACAATCTGCAGCAGCCTGATGGATGGAGTAATTTCAAACTGCACCACATGGATGTGAGAAATCAAAAATGACTGCAGCTTCCTGACCCAGCCTTTCAGGCTGTTTGCAGCCCTACAAACAAAGGTATGAGCTGCTTCTACACGGAGATTTTGACTAATGAGGAGGAAAGACCAGTTTTGACTGGTTTCTTTTTCTATACAGAAAGCAACTGGCAAAATGGAGTCCATTAGGATATTATGAAGCTTAGATGTCAGCAACTATATTTTTTAGTTAAATGTTCTTTGTCAGAGAACTTTATGCAAGAAGATTTCCCACGAGAAAGAAACTGAGAGGTAGGTGGATTATTTTCATGTAGTGGAATCAATAACCTGAGTTTCCTTGGTGAGTGGTCAGAAGAGCCAAGGTATCCACACCAGGGAATAATTAGCAGCCTAAGCTGCTGGTTTGATTGATGAGGCTGCTGAGTGATTATTTCTCCAATTTTCCCCAAGTTCAATTCTCATAGACTAGGGTCAGTGAAAAGAGAAGTTAATTTAATGTTATCAGGTAGTGATACTTGGAGTCTTTCTGTATTTATTAATATATCTTACTTGCATTTTCAAAGAGTGATCTGGAGGCACTGCTGAGAAGGTAAAAGACTTTACAGGGATTTTTTGGGGGAGTTTGCTGAATTTGTGGCATCTGCTAGACTTCAGGAAGAATGACAGAACAGGTTCTGCCTAGCAGAAAAAGTATGAGGAGGAGGCAGTAGTAATATCTGGAGAGAGTGAGAAACTTGTGAAAGGAGAGATGTACATCAGAGCTTAATTTGAGATGTAGTGCCCAGTGTGAGAGAGGAATAGGAACAAATGTCAACAGGAACAAACCAACCTTTTGCTTTTTAATGTAGTCATAAAAAACTTACGTGCGGATAAGGAATATTTTACACAGTGCCTCAGACTGGAAATGTCATTCACATCTACTGGAAAAAAAAAGCCAAGTAAAAAAACCTGGTGCCTGGGGCTATGCTAATTCTTTAATGTGATGGCATTCCCATTCTGAGAGCTCTGTCAGCTTTCCAGGCTGCCGAGCATGCTTGGTGCCCATGTCTTCAAGCACTATTCCTGCAAGGTTCCTGAGTATATTTTCATTTTAATGGGTTCTTAAGTCAAGCATCTCTGGCAAGGCTTCCTAAAAAATGAGTGAGAGCTCATGCAAGGGACAATGACATTCTTTAATATTTACTGCACTAAAAATAGCTTTTAAAACAATACACGGCATACAGAATGTTCTCCTTGTTCAAAAAGGGTTGTTTTTAACAGCATTTGATAGATTCAGAGGGCTCTTGGTAAGTACAGTTAATATATTTTCTCTATATATTCCTTCAGTACTAAAGAGCAAATTGCTTAATATGTAATCTTGAGTAAATGTTTCCCCAGTTACATTCACTCCCTCTTTCTGATATGCTTTATTCCTGCCTGAGTATTTTTCTCCTTTTAATATTTTCAGCAGGCTGGATTTATGAGCCTATGAAAGGAAAGAATAGGAATCATCTTCTTCCAAAGCCAGCTGCACTAGTGAACTTAGTGAATATCTGACCCAGTCCTGAATGATGATCATATAAAGAGAAGAGCACAATAAACAAAATGAGACAAAACCATCTTCATTTTCCAAAAACTTAGGAAGTACCAACCCTGAACAAAAAGAGAGAGAGAGCAGAAGAAGAAAATTAGGGAGAGCGAACCCACAGTTTGTTTCATTTCTCATTTTAACATCACTCCAACTATAAAGAATGACAGTATAAATGATCAAACAACTGTTTGCTAATGCATTATAGATAGTCATACACAATATGGCAGCTTTATACTTGTATATTTACCCACCATGAATACAAAATATACTAAGAGTGACAGGTAGTGTAGCCAAAGCTTCTACTCTCTGTAAGCATCTGTGTACTATGAATTATAAATGAGAGTCTTGTGTCCAAAGGTAGCAAGTAATGTAGATAATGCCATCTGAGTAAATGAATAAATGTGAAACAGATGCTTTTTGCATTCAGGGCACACAGGTACAGCCAGGAAGGCACCAGTACAGATTATGGATGCTGGTGAGACAGCTGTTGTCTGCATCCAGTGCCAGGTGCATTCCTACCTGGGCTGTGTTGAGCCAGTGAAAAAGGCCTTGCTCTCACTCCTTTTTAACAAGTTTCTAGATGGATGAGGTATCTTCTTATGTAGATTCCTCAGGTGCTTGGTTTTCTTCAAGGCTTTCCTAAAAAAACAAATCAGCAACATTATTAGGAGAGTCCTGTATAAGAGGTGGTGAAATGAATCATTTTGTTTAAAACACTCCTAAAATAGTTTTTCTTCACTTTTTATGCAAATCTCTTCAGGTCTGCCATTATTTTTCATATCAACAAATATTTTGATTCAAAATGAGATTGCATGTCTTAAAAAAATTACTGCTAGAAAGGTATTAAGAACTTTTTTTTTTCCCTATATGTAAATTTACTTATTTTATAAGCAAAGAGACAGGAGCTTGGGCTCCAGCTAGGGAATTGGAGGGTTCTTCTTGTCAGTACAGACAGCTCCCTTGATACCTAAAAGGTAGGCTGAACTCCCCAGATAAAATATTAAACCTAACAGTGCTGACAGTTTTTACCTGTGAGATTCAGCTACCACTATTCTTTAAGCTATTCATAAATTTATATTGCTCTTGTATCTGTTCCTTTTCTGCCTAACACTAGAGCTGTGCTGTGTCCATTTTCATGTGTGCTGGAGAAAAACTCCTGTCCTTTTCACTTGGAAGCAAAAAGGGGTCTCAGACCCATTTCCCCACAGATTTGTCATTCATGAGCTACTTATGGCATGTAGGGTTGGTAAAACAGTGGTTACCAAGTGGGGAATGAAAGTCTATCCTAATGCAATTTTAAGAAGAAAATGAGCAAATGCAGTAATAAATAATTTTCTTGTTTAGCCTGAGTACCTTGAACTATACAAAACTCGCAAAAGGAAAAATTTCCAGGACCAATAAATATCTGTTCCTATTTTACATTGTAATTTCACTGCCTCTTGCATAACTGAGCATTTCAGAGATTATAAAGTATAATCAGAGATTCATGTAAAGTTTTGGAAGAGCCTGACAGATAACATACAGCTTCTCAGAATTTACTGAGATGGTATTTCAACTCTTAAGAGTGTTTATGCAAAACTACCAAGGCAGTCATTGCAGTAAGTTCACAGCATTCCCTCAGAAGCAAGTTATTTTTCTTTCACACCAAAAGTCCCTAGCTCCTCAAGCTTTTTAGTATATGTGTGGTCAGTCAGGAAGGGGCTTTGCCTGCCATTGCCAGATTTTGAATTCATTTTGAGGTCAATCCAGATTAATACTGATGATATCCTAAGAGGAATTCTGCATTTCTACAGATGTAATAGAGACTTGAGCTTTGTAATGAAACAGCAAGTACAGGTCCCACTCTCTACTATCTTTTTTTTTCCTTTGTTTCATTTGTACCTGTGCAAAGTCAGCATAAGACACCATCATTGGTCCAATTTGACACCTCTGTATTTGACACCTCTGTATCCCAGTTTTTCACTCTGTTTGCAGAAGTGGAAATGACACTACACCTCCTCTGGGTGTGCAACAGCAAGATAGATGCAATCCAACAGGGACAGCCAAACCATTCACTGTCCCTTAAATGACCTATTACTGCCATTGAGACATCCCAATATTTTTAACCCAGCGAGTTACAACTTTGGACTTGAAAAGCAAGCAAAAATCAAACTATGCAACCATGAAAGCCATAATTTTGCTTTCCAGACAGCATGATTTTGTTTAGAATTATTGAATTTTAACCATGGAAATGTCAATAATCCACAGGTGGCTTGTTCCTATTTTCTTCATGTCCTTTCCTTTCTTTCAGCAAGTTGCCCTTGCATTTATTTCAGTGTAAAAGTTGGGGAGGGAAAAAAGAGGCTGTGGAGGTTTTTAAAAAGTTTGAGGAGTAATTTGCAAAAGTGATAGTTTCTGGTAATGAAGGTTGTTACCTTTGCCCAGGTCTCTCAGTATGATAAAATTGTTTCAGAATGTTAATTACTGAATAATCAGATTCCCTTGAAAATGAAACCTCAACTTTTACTAAAATATGATATTCCTATATTATATCAGAGCTGTAGTACAGTCAAATCAACAATTACAGTAAAAGAACTCATGCAGTCTTCTCTTTGGAATGAGACTCTATTATCTCAAAAGAATTAGAAAAGTATCTATGATGCTTTGCCAATATGGAAATGCTCATCCCATTGGCCTCTATTATCCAAAAGAAAATGAGAAAACACTTCCATTACATTTTGCAGTGATCCATGCCTTTCTCTCTTAAGTCAATAAACTATATCTTTCACTGTAGCAGTTTGTGCACGTGTGCAAAAATGACCTTTTGCAGTTTTGCTGCTGGGAGAGGTGACACAGGAATTGTGAAAAGAGATGCAAACCAGTTTATGCTGCCAGGTATGTCCTACCATGGAGTAATAAAATGAGGCCTGCCAAGCCTCTTGCTACACATACTATTTTGTTGTTCTTTGTATCATGAGACAGAATTCCCTTCTTAAATCAGTCGTTCCTAATTAGTTTAATTGAGGCTGATGCTCAAACCACAGACAAAATGTTATGAAGAGAAAGTCCCTCAAGTGACTCTTGGCCTCTGTGGAAGCACAGTCCCCTCCATCACATCATCTCACTGCACATAGCCTGTTGAAAATCTGACTTGAAATGAACACAGATTCATGGAAGGGAGGGCATGGGGGGGCACTCAGCAGTCACTGCCTCTTCAACCAAAAAAATAAAAGACTTCAGAAAAAGTACTTTGAAACTGGTGAAATAATCTTCTGAATAAACCACCAGTGGGGAATACCCACAGTCACTGAGGACAGCATGCTGTTCAGCGTATCAACAAAAATACATTTGGCCTGCGGCAATGCTGAGGGCAAACATATCCCAGACGGACTAGAGAGGCCCAAATACCTTCAGAGATGAAAATTTAATTAGAGGAAATGTCACTGCAGTGAACAAAAGGATTGCTTTAGTGATTTTTCATCATTGTTTACTACAAGTGAAGTCTAGTTTTGAGTGTTAGGACAGGCTAAGCACAGGAATGTTCTTAAGCACTGGAATGGATGTGAAAGGAATGGATGTTGAAGGTCAGAGAATCATCTGTACTCAAGGGGTGATCAAAAGGAGGTAAACCATCAAATATTGGCAGATAGCAATTAATTGCTTCAGTGATGGCAAAAGGTGGCAAAGGCGGTGCTTTCAAGCCACTAAGAAGGAAAAACCTGACCTTATTTTGTTGATTGGGTGAGGGTTTTTACTTTGTTGTTGTTATTGTTGCTGTTGTGAGATTCCAAGGATGATAAAAAGCTTAAGTCTCTCTGAAACACATCCCTGAAAGTTGAGATGGCTCACTGCCTCCTTAACTCTTTAATAATCCACTGTATATTATTAATTCTGATTCTTTCATGAGTCGGGTGAAATTGCTGGAAAAGCAATATAGGACTCATTGCAGCACAATCACAAGGAATCAGCCCCCTCAAATGGAAATATGTGAATTCTTGAATGAGTTCTGAAAGCTTTTTGGGATAAATTAAGAGAAAATAAGATAGAGTACATTATAAGATACAATATAAGACATTATAAAAGTCTGTCAAATCATAGCATTTTCTGTATTTGGATTTTACATCTTCAGAATGTAGGATTGAAGTTTCGGTGTGTGAATTTTCTGTTCTTTTTTGTCATTCAGCCATCTATGGAAATTCTCATTCATTTCTATGGAAATGCTTCCCCTTTAGCAAAACAAAATAATCACCTTAATTGAAAGAATGCACATCTTGATTTTCACATCATAGTATTAAAATGGTGCCACGACAGTACTGGTTTTATTTGTAATTAAATAATAGGAATTACTTACGCTTATATGTTGTGAAAATAATAATAGAAATAGTAATTATTATCAAATATCTCTCACAGAGGTCATACCAATTTCAGTCAATTAATCTTTTTAAGAGGATCTCTACACATAGACAACTGGAGGAGAGATTCATTAACATGGACCACAATCTAAGTTAAAAAATGAAGAAAGCATTATATATACAATTACATATAATTACATACATAAATACATATCATTACATACAATTAGATATTGATCAATATAATTATTTGGTTAATAAAGTCAATAAACACGATTATTTAGGTTTATAAAACTTATTTTTTAGATTAAAGCTTTGCTATTTTTTGTATTTTTGGTCTTTTCTAGACCCCTCAGATTTTACTCATGCTGTTGTGAGTTTGTTCTGACTCAGATACAACTGGACATAGATGGATTCTTTTTGTGCAGCAGTCACTGTGGAGCTGAAGTCTGCTGAAGAACCTTCACACTGATTTTAACAAAATTTGGATCAAGCATCTGGAGTACCTTATTGACTTATTAAGTTTACTGGGTAACATGTGCCTTAATCTCAGGTGATTGATTTCTGTCTCTCTTTCTGCTATTGCTTATAATCACCTGTTACTCACACTTCTGTATTCCAGCCCAAATAATCTCCCTAGATTTCCACTGCCCAGAGGCACTGTGCTTTCCCTGGCAGTAAGAACTGGGTTTGTGTTCTCCTACACTGTCTTGTTAGTCCTTCTTCTTTTCCTCACCTGCTTCCTTGTTTTAATCTTTCCTTCTTTCTTTCTCTTCCTTCCTCTCTTTCTNCCTTCCTGCCTTCCTTCCTGCCTTCCTGCCTGCCTGCCTTCCTGCCTTCCTTTTTTTCTGCCTGCCTGCCTTTCTCTCTCTTTCTTTCTTTCTCTTTCTTTTTAGCAGATACAGCTCTGCACAAAGTTTAATCATGTGCAGAAATTTGTTAGATTGATGCCAAAAGACCTGCCCAAAGGCAGGCTCTAAACACATTATTGTTTGAAACCTGCAACAGAGAGTCCCACCAGCCTCTGATTAGGCAACGTGCCACACTAAGCAGATATTAATGAATCTTGGCAACCAAGTATGAGAAATCAGTTTGCTTGCCATCCTTTCTCTGTTACAGATGGTTATCTGGAAAACAGTCCAAACAACAGAAATATACCATATGTAAAAAAAAAAGTCTCCCTTTTTATTTTCAGGTTCACAGACTATCAGCTTAAGATTTCACAGTATATATTATTTTTATAATTCAAGACGAGCAAGTATGTCAATATCCAAATTCATCCAAATTGTGTGACATTGAATAAACCAGTACTTTGCTTTAGGGGACTGTGATTGTATTACTGATATCACGGACTTCTGGGTGATCAACACAGATTCCATCTACAAACTGAAATGACAAATTTCTCCTGTATCTATCAACACCCATAAAATGGAAGTACTGAGGTCAATAATGCTGGATGAAACCAATAAATAGATGTTTAAAGAAATATACCATTAAGCTAGGTTCAAATGGATTGCATTACAGAGGTTTCTAAAGAGGTATTAAAGGCACAGTATTGAAGCATAGGCATCTATTTTAGTATCCTAGTCTTACCAAAAGATAATAAACTGATCTTCAGGTGATCAGTTCATAATAAATCCTTCTTCAGCTAAAAGATTAATCTGAAGGGAAACTAAGTCTCAATATGTAGCCTTTTTCCTCCACTGATTATCAACAGAATAGATCACCCACTTACTACACAGTGATTATAAACTGGAGTCAGTGTAGTACCTGAGACAAGTTGTGAGACAAATAAACCTCCTTAATCAGATGGGTGATACTCTCTGCAGAGACACAGGAAATGTAAATATGGGTAGAAAATATCTCTGTGTGTCCCATGTGATATCTCCTAATGCATTTCTCACTAATTATTTTTCTGCAGAAACCTTTATTGAGTTATTTCCCAAACAACTGGACTAGAACACAGAAAAATAAATGCCTGAGAGCAAAACAAAAATTCATAAAAAGCCAAAGGGTGACTCCTTAATAAGAACAGGAATTCAGAGATGCAAAATATTCCTATGTTTTGTGTTTTTTTACATAACTGTGGAGTTACTTGCATGATTTTTCAAAATATTCTGATGACTTATGCACCACATGAACCATTTTGTGATGCTCCCATTCACAGTGAGCAGCACCTCACTTCAAAGTATTTGATCTGAATTCATTAAGAGCACAAATGGTGGTAGGTAACTCTCCAGCAACAGGAAATCACTGCAAAATATCACTGAATGAGTGAAATTTCTCACATTATGTACAAAGCAGGAAAGAGGTGAAAGTCTGGTGCAATGTTTTGCGATGCAACATGAGCAAGAATTTTATAATCCTGCCATAAGGGCCATATCCTAAAAAACCTCCTGAGTGCCAAAACCAGGAGGTATGAGAACTTTTGGCATGCAAGTCTTCAATCTGAATTAAACCCACTCACCATCTGCATAAGTCTGAAGGTAATAAAGTTCACTAGGTGCTCTCATCTACATTTTTCACATACTAAAATCTATCTTCTTGAAAGACAACATGACTGACATTTTCCCCTCTTATTCAGCGAGGGAATGCATATTGCAAGTCCCAGCATAATCTTCAATGTGTTCTACCTGGTGTACACTTCCCTCAGCATTGTAGGAGTTTTATTTTGTTCTTAATTCATTTTCTTTTCATTCCCAGGTATCTCATCACAGGTATATTTTCACTATATTGAATTTATCACTTTTACATGGAAAAAAAAATTTAAAAGAAGAATACACACACTCATCTGCAATGAGTGAATGTCAGCAATCTATTATTTTGGCTTTACAGACTTTTGACTGGATAATTTAAGCATTCAAGAAGTAAAAGCTTTTTATCATGAGAAGATGCTCAAGACCAGGGTTATGGATTCAGGAATTTTTCCTTGTTTTTTTTATCTGCCAGTTCAGAGGAGCAGAGCCTTGTGTGGGAATAGGGAGGAGGGAAATATTACGTGCAGCAGACAATTTGCTCATTTGATATTAAACACAGAATTCCATATGTTTCCTCTAACAACTTCCTTGGTTTTTAGATTTGTTTCTATATTCTCACTGTGAGGTGAAGATTTTTCCTTTATGTATTTACAGCTCAAATCTGTCCATCCAGAGACCTTGGAAACCTCCAGGTTCTGGTACTGTTTCCTAGGAGTAAGAACAAAGCCATCTAATAAAGACAATAGTGCTTAAATATGAATAGTGAATAAATGTGATCCTAAGAGAAAGCTTAACAAACGCTATTGGAATAATTTACCCATAAATCCTTTAACATGAAATTCACCTCAGCACTGAGCTGAGCACTGACAGTGGTGTGGAGGCACATAAACCCAGCTATGCCAAATTAAACCAGAGACCAAATAACTTCTAACAACTAAATCAGAAGTTTTAGAAGCAGCTTTTCTGTGGCTTCTCTATCTGTCTGCTTTAAGGCACGTGCTAAGTTATATAATTACCTTTTGCTATCAAAAAGAGCTTTGGGGAGCTTGATATTTGTAAAGCAAGTTGACAAGCTCAAGCAGAACATACTACCAAAGAAAAAAGTTTCATATCGAATAAACATAGTTTGGCACAGATTGAATCAAAATGCAGTCCATACCACTCCCCAAATTCCTGTTATTTTCCTTTGCTGTAGAAAATGCCATGTATGTCATCACTGAAAGTTAGAAAACATATTCTTAATGAAACAGAGAGAGAAAAACTGTCAAAATAAAAACAAGTTTGTAATGTTTGTATAGAAATTCCAGGTATCTAAGGAGCAAAATGATGAAACAGAATTAATGTTGAAATGCATCAGGTTGAAAGTAACAGAGTTACAGTGCCAGAAATATGTTGGAGGATGAGTTTTAAAGAAGTGGAGTATTAAACTGTGTGCCCTGAACAGAGAAATTAAAGCACAAAGTGATGGTGCAGAATATACTGGAGGCTAATGGTGTGAAAGACTGCAAGAGGTAAAGAGGGATAACATATAGACCTTGACTATCAGGATCTGTGCAGAGAGGTTTCTGTACTCTTAAAATGAATGAAAACATTGCCTCAGTTTGCTGTGTGGACAACTGAGCTAGGGAAGAAAGCATGAGAGACATCGGGAACAAAGTCATGGAAATGGAAATTACCATGATAAAAAGAATAATAATATAAGTAGTTGAATGTACTGACGTGAAGGAATGGGAAAATCTCAAGCCAATAATTCTGGGAGAACACAGGATAGCAGGTCCAGTGATGAGTATCCCAAGCAAATCTATCAAAGCATTAAAGAATCTCAGCAGTACTGCCAATGTTCAAAAAGAGGACTGAAGACCGTGATATTACAGCCTGAAAGCTAAACATCCACTTAAAAAAATGAAAAGCATTAGAGGAGGTTGAGAACTAATTACCAGGTATGTTTGGAGGGAAAAAAAAGGCAAAACCACACAGAAACATGTAAGAATGTAGAAATTCTGCATTAACAGAACACAGAAACTGTCAAACATTTGGGTACTATTAGTGTCTGATACAATAATATGTGACAAAAAATAATTAAAACAAAGGATGAGATTTAGCTGAAGATAGCAAGGTGAATGAGCTGCTATTTGAATGGTAGCTTATTAGTATATATTAGCACACATATTAGCATATTAGTATGTATTATTAATTTACTATCTATAAACCCAAAGTAAATGTAGTTACTTTTAATTAAGGCTGTTTTATCCTATCTAGGGTGGCTAATGCAGCTCTGAATTGCTTCTTGTTGCTATAGCTCTCTGATTTCAGCCGGTGATGATCTTGGTTCTAACAGTCTCCTTTCCCACATCTAACATTATTCTGCTCACTGCTTTTTCCACTAGTACAGCTAAAGCTAAAATAAATATAAACTATCTTGACTTCTTCCTAAAGTTTTGGCATTTTCTTACATATATTCTTAATTTCTTTTTCTAATTTAATACTGTGTTGTACACTAAGGTTTCCTAGAAGAGATAAAATCATAGGTCTCTGCTGTTCAGCTGAACACGTCAAGTAAAAGAATTCTTTTCATGGACAGTACATTTAAATCAAGAGTCCACTGCCAAATTTCAGTAGAGTCAGAAAAAACCTTTTCACTCACTCAGAAAATATCACTAGTACCTTCCTTGGACTTGCTGCCTTTCTGTGCTTTTAACTTTTAATTTTGAGTGTAGATGTTTTAGTTTTACTGGAGACAGTTCTCTCCTACATTTTGAACAAATACCTTCTAACAGATTTTTTTTTTTAATTTTCATGTGCTTCACCAAATTCTTTCATCTCTCTGGCACTTGCTTTTCTGCTTGTCAGGATCTCAGCCTTTTTTCAGCATCAGTGACATCAAACATCTTTTTTCAGTCTCTGTTGTTGTCTTCTAAATTCTCTGTTCAGCCAATCTGTTGTACTCGTTTGTGGCTAGTTAAGTTTTGGGTTGGGTTGTTAGTGAGGAAATGAAATAAATAAACTCTTTGCATCTCAGCAATGTTTTGCAGGTCCCCCTGGTTAACTGTATGTGTCAATTCACACCATCTCCCAAGCAGCATTTAGATCTTCCTTTTCCTACAGCATCAACAGCATTGAAATCAGTTATTCACATCAGAAATGTATTGCTCTCTCAGTAGGTTTATGTCAGGGTTTCTGCAGCTTCATTTTTGAGATCACAAGTCTCAAGCATTCAGTAATCTAAATCAATGTAGTACTTGGATAAGTGTCCAGCACATGGTAACAACCAGGATGCTCATGACAGTCACCTCCCCTCTCAGGAGAGACAGGCAGCACATGGACAACCCAGTTCAACTTTCAGTTTACTACCTTTCCCTCTCTCTGAAGGGATGTGGCATTCCTTAATTTCTTGATTTTATTCATCCCTACTTTATGCCCAGTCATGAGAAATTAAAAGCCTTTTGTGAGGACCAGAGTGTTTGACTAAGCAATCATTCATAAATATCTTCACTTCCTCTTGTGAAATAAGAGTATAAATACCAGCCTCATTGTGCTATTCATCACAATTTGAACTCTGATCCATGGTAGTTTGCTGTAGAGTCATCCATAGCAAAGAGTTGCTTTAGTAGGTTTCTGCCTCTGACAATACCTCTGGAGCACAGAGACTGCACTGCCAAAGTGAGAAAATGACCCTCAACAAACTCCCTCCAGCCTGCTGTACCAACCAGGCTGCTTCATAGCCATTTTTCCCAGTCTTTTTTCAATTGTGGCTTTCTCACCTTGTTTAGATGTCCCAGCTCCCTTTTTCTTTTTCAGCGTTTAAATCCAGTGGTCAGGGCAGAGCCTTAAAAACCACTTGCATGGAATGATTTTGTAGAAATGTATTCCTTTGCCTCTCCAGTGGTGCACACATTCTCAGCTAATTAATGTCAGAATTATATTTCTATTCACGCTGTTGCCAGTAAAATGTGCAGCAGATATCAGAGGAACATGGTGTACCAATGACAGCAAAGAGGCAAACTGAAATTGCACAGGAAGATCAGCAACTCAAAACCTCAATGGCAGAAGCACTGAGAAAAAATGCACATCCTTGGGAATGTTACAGTAATAATTTACATGAGCATCTCATGGTCTTTTAAAGAGACTTAAAAGTTAGCTCCACCAGGTGAAAGAAAGGAAGCATTTTCTCTGCAGAATATGCCTCTTCTCTAGAGAAACTCACAAATAAGACACCCTGTCCTATTAAATTTCCTAACTATTTGAGCACTGCCATTTGCAAATGAGTGATGGAGAAAACCTCAAGCATGTTTCCTCTACCAGAAACAAATTTACACTGACATTTTCTTTTGGTCTTAGAAAAGAAAAATCACTCTGCTCATATTACTTGAGTCCTAGAATACACAGCAAAGAACCTGAGGCCTTTGCTTTCCATTTACCTTGCCCTCAGGTAGTTAAATTCTTTTTATCTTCATTTCCTTTTCCCCCCTCTTTCATTTTTGCTTCACATTTATATAACTTTCCTTCAAAGCTCCCCACTGTCTCCATGTCATCTCAAGTTTTTATCTTGCCAGTTCCATCACATAAATTGCTTCCAAAATCCGATGCAAAAGCTGCCCACCTAGCAACAAGAAATTAATTTTTAGTGCTTTTTCTAATTTTGAAGAAATTAAATGGAAATACATATTTCAAAGTATTCATGACAGGCAGACTATCAGTCTCTACATGCCTTCCTTGCAACTTATTTTATGTTTTCAGTGTGTGCTTCCAACATCAGATCAAGCTTTGACAAATGTATCTTCAACAGTTTACTTCTCCTAAAAAAAGATGATAGGAAAAAGTTGGATTATTTTTTTAACAGTGTAGAGGCTGTATACTGAAACCATATGTGGTGTTTCTACTTGGGAATATGTAAAGATTCCTTGGTTCTAACTGACATCACATACACCATAAAACATGATTTTCATTCTGTGAATATTGACTTGAACTAGTTGCTTATACAAACTCACTTTTATTTTTCATATTTTATTTGTTTTGTAAGGAAATCATGGAAAACCAAACATACCTTGGTTGTGAGACTAAATTGTTTTTCCCTTTGCCTCCAAACAAAAAGATACTTTGAACAAGCCTGTGTTTTGCTGATTTTTAACATTTTCTCTGTTGATTACAAAAGTTTCAAGCATTCATCACTTGGGTACTCATGGCAGTTAAGGAAAACCAATGAAATTTAACAATTAACCTGAAAATTGTAATATTTAAGTGAATGAATAAGAGGGTGGGTGGCAAATCCAGCTGCTATATCCTACACCAGTGAATGCAAAGTATCCATTGGAGCCCATGCAGGATTATTAAAGGGATATGGAGAAAACTAAAGAGCTCTGACCTATTACATTTATGGGGCTGAGCTGCTCTTTTAGGTTGTTAAGATTCAGTCAGCCATTTGACCTTTGGTTTTTACATCACAGGTGCAATTCCTGAGCTCCATAACTCCTGTGGTTTGAGGCACAGAGAGGGTGGGAGTGGAGAAAGCAAATGGAAGCACTTACTGAAACTTCTCTGCTTTTCAAGAAGTTTGGCAAATACAGATCTGAACACTTAATGCTCAGCACCAGCTTTTATGGATTTGATCACTTCTGGATTCAATGTGTTCCTCTCATGACTTAGATTTTGGAGGTTAACTGCTAGAGGTCAGAACCTGGTGTAGTTCAAGGCTCTGTGAAAGGTCTATAATAGTCTTTGAGTATGAACATTTTACCCTGAATCTCCCAGACTGTGAAATCCTCCTTGCTCAGGTAACATGAAAAAAGGCCTCCACTGGTTCTCCATTATCCCACACTGGAAATGTGAATCATGTGACAAACACAAATCAACAGAAATCCCAGGAAAATGAACAACTTTTCAAAACGTTGATGACAGCTCTAATTTGAAGGCACTGAAAAAGTAAATATTAAGTAAAGGGAGTTAATCTCTATTCACAGCATTCTCACAAATTAAAGGTTAAAAACAGGCAGTGCAAACTTACTAGTAGTTGCCAGCTCATATTTAAAACATTGCCACATCAACTAATTCTTTTGAGATAATGTCAACACACTCACCCTCTACACAAATCTTGCTTATTTCCCCTTGCCATTTATTCACCTTAGTGGCAGTAATTAGCAAAGGTCTGTGATTAACTCAGAGAAAACTGAAGACATAAAACAGGAGCATGAAGTGAAATGAAATTTCTGTTGTTATATTTATACTTTCCTCTTTCATTTCACTACACAAATAGGAACAAGGGGAAAAAAGTGTCTTTTTTTTTAGATTCTTAGTAATATCTTTCTCTTTGTTTTAATTTTGTATTTCCCATCTGAAGTTTTTTTTGCCTTTAGTCCTTTTTCCACTCCGTTGCCTCTGCTTACAGCAATTTTGTTCTGTTTAAAAATTAGACTCTGAGTTCCCAAAGCTAGCCAAAAAGCTCTTAAACATCCCTTGAAGCCCCTTCTGCTGTGGATTTCTGCATCTATCAGTTGTCCTGATACAACTATTTTTAGAGCATTAGTGAAAGGATCAAGCTCAGAAAAATAATTTCAAGAAAGGTTATAGTTATTTGTTTTGGTGCAGGTTTAGTCATGTAAGCACAGCATAAGTAATTGATCCAGCATATTTTAGGAAGGCATTCAGGAGATCAAACAAGAACGAACATGACATCAGAGATGAAATGTGGCAATAACCTCCAAACCCAGCTTTATTCTCAGAGATTCTAACAGGGAATCTCACTTTCCAATTTAACTGCTTCAAGTACGTATTTACCTCTCTCTTTTGCTGCTTTTCCTGCCATCCCTGGGGCTTCCATGAAATGAAGCATTAAAAAAACCCCAACAAACTATGCAATTTACAGGAAACAAACGACTTGTGATTCATAGCCTGATATCCTGCTTCATACTTAATTGATTCCAGTTAGGCATAGCAGGACAGTAGTATTCTGCATTTTATGGCCTAACAGAAATGTCAGCCATCTGTTTGCACCTGCTGAAGTTGCTAGGGATAAGTACTACAAATCCTGTGAGTGTCTGGGCCTGGATTTCCAGAGAAGGAAAGTGGTTTTTGTTGGTGACTGTCAACATGAAGTCATTAATAACAAATGTAGGAGACATGTTTGAGAGGGACTGCTCCCTCCAGTCCAAACATGATCATTCCCTTCTAAACCTAATCTTCAGAAGGACTGAAGGGATATTTATTTCTTGCAATTTTGCTGTGAAGCTATTGTGAATGAACTAAAGTGTGGAGTCTATACTACTTGGGACAGATGGGAAATTAGCATGTCATAAAATTCATAAAAAAGTGGTTGATGATGCTGTCTGTCTCAAGAAAATAATTACATAATGATTGCCTCCTCTGAGAATAACAACAGACTAGTTAGAGAACAGTCAGTTCTCTGGTTTACCTATTAGTAATATTTTTAGGTGTTTGATATCCTTCTGGTAAAGGTGTTTTGCACTGTTAATTTGTTCCTTTACAAGTTCTAACCCTTAGCTTTAAAATTTTAGATGCTTTGGGTAACTGAGGCATAGTGAAATCCAAGTTATGTACCTTGTTTAGAATATTTTCTCTAATTTAGAAGCTGATTATTTTCTTTCAATATTTAAAATGGTTTAAAAAGTTGTACAAAAATATATTTTCCTAATAGACCTCATTGTTTCCATACAGCCTGAAAGATGGTGGTGTTCAGCAAATTCATTAAAAGTTTTGCCTTTGTCTTTAGCAAGTGAGGTACTGAGAGCTAGAAAGTAACCAGTTATGTATTTTCCGGGCTAAATAAAAAAAGACCAGTTAGGTACAGGCTCCTGAGTACAAGAAATGTAACCAACTGAAGGCAACTGAAATTCTTGGAAAACATTAGAATTCCTAAATATTTTTAAAATGTACATTCAGAATGAAAATTTAAGCATAGAAATAATCCTTTTGGGAAACTATACACAACAGCATCTTGATTTACTTTCTGCTGCAGTACGTGTCTCAGATTTTGGGAGGCAGGTCTAAAATGGGGGGTATGCAGCATGTCTGTGGAGCTGACACTGGAGTGTAAAGGACCACGAACTCATTCATCCCCTGGAAAGGAGGGCTTGGCACACTCCTCTGGGACAGTTTAGATCCAACCATTTCATTGACCTGGAGCAATTCCAGAGGAGCTATTCTTTCCCACCTGCCCACTTTTCACAGATGAGCTTTAAAGCTGTAGAGATGAAAGCGCCTAATTTACTCCACTGCAAACTTTGCTGGGTTGGTTCAAATCAATCTCATCTGCAATTTAAACTAAAGAAGCTAGCTTTGCACTGAAATAAATGATCGATGTTTATGGAGTTCTGCCTGGGTTTGCTGTCTACCAGCTGTGGGAAACTATCCAGTACCTGAGGGATAGTGTAAGTGGTTGAATTGAGACATAGTGAATGAATCAGGATTTTTCTCTAGAATCTACAAGTGTCCTGTCCCTGTGCTAATGTTCAGATATTAAACTGCAGTCTAATAATCCCTTGATGTGCTCTGGAATTATAAATACCTGCAAACCTGAAGTTTAAGGACACTGGTGCATGTGAGGGTTGTCACTAATATATCATGAATTGTTATTAATGGAAAAAAAAAATACAAACTTTTCTTATTTCTTTTTCTGAGAACACTTCTTCTGTTGTGGGGTACCAAAGATGAACAGGATACCTTTTGACTTATTCATAAAGCTAAATAACACAGAAAAGACAATGCATTTGACATCTCTGTTGTGCAAGAAATTCAATGTTAAAAGCTGCAATGAATTAAATAATTCTCTTGGGAGTGATAAACCACAATTACAGAGAAACGTTACTGCAAAATAAACCTGGAGAAAAAGATAATGTTAATAATATAAAATCTATTTATTTTCAGCTTTTAACACTTTTATTTTTATTTGGGAAAAGAGGATGTTTCCCTACAAATGTTCTCCCTTGGAAGGAGGGAGCTCCTTCATCAGTTCTCAGAGAAGCCCTTGCAGTGGCTCCAGTGAAGCTTGCAGTAGGCTGTCCTGGGATGCAAACTGTGAAAGCAGTAAAAAATATCTACCTGCTTCTCATCTGCCTACAACTATCCATCATTCCAACATAATGCAATCAATTACTGGATGAACTCAAATAGCAACAAGTCATCAGAAAGGCAAGGATAACGAAACTGTCTGGCTCAGGTCAGAAAGCACCACTGAGGATTAAAGAGAGACCAGAGGAGTTAAGTATGCAAGGAGGCAACAAAGTCTTCTGATCAGGTAAGCAGGTTAAAAACCAAAATACTCAGCTGGTAAGGGGGGGAAGTCAGAAGTGCATATCTGCACCAGTGCAGTCAAATTAAGTCAAAGAGGTGTAAAGAAAATGAAGATTTGGGCATTGGGCATTACAGTTCCTGAAGGCACACCCAAGTCACAATTTTATAGAAGCAAACAATTTCTGCATGGGACTAGTGGCTCTCAAGGTATTTCAACTACTCCAGCTCTCTTCAAAAGGAAGATGTGGCTATTCCCTGAAAGCTGATAGGCATCATCAGAATGAGGGGTCAGATTAATGGTCCTGATATGCTGTCACTTAAGGTAAGGAATGTCCCAGCACAGCCACAGTGCATACACAGGTATACAAACACACACACACCTCAAAGCTTCCCTGAAGATTGACAGATCCTGTCAACTTTGCATACACAGATGACATTCAATCTATTATTCCAACCAGCTCCCAAAGTAATTCAAGATTTATATCTTAGCTTGTTGATGGAATCCACTTTATTTCTGGCAAAGGAATACTGAAAAAGGAAATTGGAGTTAAGCAGTTCACAGAAATATGAACCTAACTCTTTGAAGAAAAGATTTTGTGCCATATTTGCATTTATCTGACAAAGTTCAAGAAAAGCTATTTCTATATCCATTTGCTGGTACAATCAGTGCAATGGGAGGCTAAAATAAAGAATACAGGATGTCTGTATGCACTTTTTTCCACCATATCTAGCCAATGATTACTCAAAGATCACTCTCATATCACACATTTTCAACAGTTATTTTTTTTCAGGAAAAACAATTCACTATTCAGGGAAGTTGTATGTGAGATATAACTATATACAGTTTTCTTGAGGAAAATTCTCACTGAGTCCTGCCAGCTCCAAAGAGTGAAACAGAGGATTTTCAGGACCCATGGCTTTTAGAAGCTCAAATATTTTAATGTTCCGTATAAACTGGAAGAACGTAAGATAAGTAAACCTGACAATTATAGGTTATTGATGCAGGTGTTACTGAGAAACAACAAAGGGTTTTTTTATAATTTATATTATTAAAAATATTTCTCTGCCTCTTCTAGAAAGGCTTTAAAAACAAGACAGAAGTTCCTATGACTTGTCTTTTTTTAAAGCCTTTTTTTTAACTTCCATGCAGGATGATACCCTCGGTCTTTTTGTTTTCTGACAAGACTGTGCAGCCAGGTCACTTATTTTTCTGTGGGGAACATACAAGTGTTCTACCTGGCATGGCATTGGTAGGTGACCTCTCATCACATCAAGATGCCAGCAGGCTGCTGCACTGCCTGTCTCTCTCTGAACATAACCCAGAGCAGCAGTGATGAACACCGTGAGAAACGTACAACTTATTAAACTGGAAATCAACAAGTCACAGAATCACTGATCCTTGGGTAGGGGAATAGATATCAGAATCCTTAAGCTGGCTTTAATTCTCATTACAAATTCAGCTATTTCCCATTACTCTAGAGTTATAAAGGGGAGAGTATAAATAAAGTTTAGTCCTTTGTAGGACCCAACAGTAAAATCCTTCAGCTTATTAAAAAAATTAATTCAGTTTGGCATATTCTGTCTGTGTTTAACCCTTCTAAAGAATTCTTATGTAAAGGTCATTTTTAATTTCTTCTCAATATCTCCCAGAACAGACTATTTAAGAACGGCAGAATCTCCAATACTTAGAGCCAATGAATATATGCAATATATGCATGTCACTAAATTTAAGCATTTGTATTAGATTTAAAACAAACAGGCAGCTTACTAACCAGATCAGTACAAAAGCAGTTTCTGTAATCGAGTTGGCACGAGTTCACAGAAAATATAATTTGAAAAGGTTCACATTTAAATGAAACTTGCTTTTCATGCTCAAATGTCATTCCAAACTCCAAGGATGAGGTATTAACCCTTCATTCACTCTGATTTAATGAAATTCAACACTGAGCTTGAATAACCTTGACTGCACTTAGTCACCACAATACAAAATTAAACAAAAGACTCTGTATTACAATCACTTAATTCTAAGAAATACCAACCAAAAATATATGGATAAACCTACAGCTTTCAGTTAGACTTAAGCCCTTAGCCTTCATCATGGGTAGGGCAACCTAATCCCTGACTTTACCAATTGTGTCTTCAAAAATGAGCCATTCACCCTTTTCCAGCAGTATTTTTCCCCAGACAGCTGGGGGCTGCCTGTCTCCCCCCAAAAAGGAGCCAAAACCTCAGAGCAAGGGCAGTTAGGGCAGTTCCACTTCTAGCTCCCCCTCTCATGGCATCTGAATGAAGGAAAAGATTAAGCTCTCTTCCACTCCTTTAGGGCTCCACTCCAGACAATGCTGACAAAACTATTCCAAATACAGAGTTTTTCTGTCTCATTGCCATCCAGAGGCTGGTCCAAGGGAGAATGACCCCAAAGGGAGTGGACAGGGAAGTCACATGTTAATCCTCTTCTTCCTACAGTCAGTCAGGAAAGTATGCAAACATACACAGGCACATAAAATGTGTGCAGCTGAGTGCAGACTACAGACACACAGAGATCTAACTGCACACATAGGCATACATACGTATATATATATATATATAGATACAGACATACACAAACTCATGCACATTTGTGCCTGTCTCCACACACAACCTGATTTGCCTCGAATTCTGTCTTTTTTTTTTCCTGCAAAAACTACAGAAGAAAATGGAAAGCAGCTTCTGCTGTATATATATTTATACGCACACACATATATATACAGCATATTCATGCCAGCAAGATTATTAGAAACCCAGAATGATTTGTAGCTTTACTTCCCACTTTGCCCCATAGCCACCTGGTTCTGCCATGAGCACTGAGCTCAAAATCATTCAGGAAGAGTGGTCTGATACATGTCTGCTGCTCACAGCCAAAAGTAGAAGGTATCAAAGGACACAGAGGTTTATCTGTGCAAATTTGTTTGCAGAGTTACAGGTAAATGGATTTTCTCTGAGCTCTACCCAAGACAATCCCATGTAATTTCCAACAATGGAGCTGAAGAGCTCTCACAGTTTCCTCAACACTCAGATTTCTTTCATGAGATGTAGAGCTTGAATTGGTATTTCTAAAACCACCACCAAATGCTCTCACTGGGTGCTGCCCCAGTGGCAGGGAGTGGCCACGCTGACCTGCTGCGAGCCACTTTGGTTTCACTCGGTGCCCTTCCCTTCCACAGACTCTCTCCTTTCTTCAGAACTGTCTGCCTGAAAGTTTCTTTAACAGGATGGTACTTCTCATTAGTGGAGCTTTTGAATTACTGAAAGGCTGTGTAACATTTAATTAGTCTTTATCTTTACAAGTAATAAAATGAGTACCTTTAGGTAAAAGAAGGCAGTCTCTGGCGTGCCTCTGCATAACAGCGAGTTTTTGATTTTCTATTCAAACAGCTATCAAACAGATTATAATTTTAGCTTCATTATTTGGCTAATTCACATTTCCTTAAAAGACACATGAGAGCAGGTTTATAAATATTGCAACAAAGAAATTTGGAGTCAACAGTAAGAGAGGGTTTGAAGCTGACAGATCAGAACAATACTTGTGAAAATACAGTTTGTATTACCTGTAAACTATTTGGTGTTAGCTAGTTTTGTCTAAATAGAAATATTCAAAAACTTCTGATACTTTTGCAATTTATCTGTTAATTATTGACACATCACATATTTGTTTTGAATCATCTTCAGTATGATCATATAATTTTCAAATATTAGAGGTCTCCTTTCAAAATTTATCAATGTTTTAGACCAACCAACCAGACTGCAAAACAAAACAAAACCCCCACAAGAAAAACATAAATTTCAGAGTTTTAAATTCAGCTCAAATGTAACATCAAGACTGGCTTCTCCCAACGACATAATGCAAATTATTTCTCAAACCATCCATGTAAAATTTTCTCTCTGAAAATCCATCTCAGATGTCATATAGAGTGATGCCTTTTACCACATGAAAGGTATTTGTGATTTACATCAGTAAGCAAATGATCAGGAGCATCTTCTTGTTTAGTACCTGTATAGAAGTAGTGAAGTAGTACTGTGCTGTTTGGCAGGTTTGGGGTATTTTTAGGGAGAGACACCCATGACAACCTTCCTGATGCACTTGCTGGAGGTTCTGAGTGCATAACAGAGAGGAATTTCACCAGACAAAATGTAACCAGTTGTGTGAATCGACACAGGCAGGTGATCAGGAGAACCACAAAACCGTGACTGAAATGCAAAGAACAAATTTATTTCATGACTTCACTAACTGGAGGATCCCAAAGCAACACCCAGGCAGAGACAGGAGTGGGAACACCGTCTGTGATTCCCTCTGTGTGTCCTGTGACCTCTGAGCTTTCATCTCTCTCCCAAAACAGGGAGCTCAGGCGTGTCCCTGAGAGTGCCTCCAAGTCTCTCCAAGCACTGATTTTATCTTTACACAGATATTTTTCTTCTCAAAACAGACAGAGGACAAAGAGCAGTAGGCGTAATGTGCGAGGTTTCCCACATGGATATTTTTCAGGCCTTGGTATTGCCAGCTGTCACTTGAGGAAAGGTCACTTGAGGAAATCTACCCCCTCCTCCTCTCCTCTTTTAACCCTTTCCTCCCATCACCAACCTATGTGGTGTTTGAGTTTAAAACTGTGACATATGCAAACTGTACATAATCTAAAGTGGATTGGGATAATCTCCCTTTTTGTGACATTTCCCTAGGGCACACACCAGGTCACAAATACAGAAACTAAAAGTACATTGTAAGACACAGATAAATACACACATTACAATATTCTTTGGACTCACTCATGCTAATTCATAATTCTGACTGCAGGATTCTCCAATCTTTTAATGATCAGACTGAATAAATGCAATTAACATCCACTTTATGCGACAGAACAAATTTGATCTTGTCTAATTCAACTTTTCAACCTATACACTGTTTATCAAAATTCAAGTTTGTTTCATTGAACTAGCTGGTGCAGAATAAATGCTACTTTTTAAAGTAATGTGACATGAATATTTTGCAACAATAACAAAGAGTGGCTAAAGCAATAACAGAACACTTGTATTTCCAATATGCTAAGATGCCATATGGAAAACAAAGGGATTTCCAGAAACCCTTTTTGGTGACATATTGAGGTCACTGTGAATCTCTCTCTGGCAGCACTAGGGTAACATCTGTAAATTCCTAACTTATGGGTGTTGTGGAGAAAAAAAAAAGACTAATCAAATTAAATAATTCTTGTGGCTAGTCAAGCTCATCTAAGTACTCCTAGTAATGCATAGCACTGCTGATCCTTGCTGCTCATTTTTGACTGCTTAGATGATAAACACTCCCTCCATCCTTCTGCTCACTGAAGAACAGGCAATCTGTTTGAGTTCCATCTCTAGGATCGGTTTTGGGTTTTAAAAGTGACCTCCCATTTCTTTTTTGACCACTCTTTTGATCTGTCCACTTCACTGTTCCCCTCAACTTTCAGTACAGTCCTTAAGGTTAATGTTCCTCAGAATGGTAAAAGCAGAGTGTATTGCTTCAGTTTCTTCAGGAAAAAGAAAAATTAGAACTACAAGCACAGAAAACTTAATTACGTTGCTTTCTGTATGACATTGGACAGCCTGTGCATATCCCCAGAAAACGTCTCCAGCCTCAACACCATTTCAAAGATATTAAATGGAAATAATTCCCTGATCTCAGTATTTGTAAAAATGTAAAACATGAAAGACAGCTCTGTAGTGCAGAACAGGATTTATATCAGCATTTTGTGTAAAACAGAATTATGTCAGCCTAATATGTAGTAAATAAAATACATGTTAGCTAAAAAATGCAACTTAGCAGTATGGCATTTCTCGACCTAAATGTAAAAATGCTATAAATGATACAATTTAATTTCATTTCTGAAAAATCTCTAATTGCTATAGTTCTGAACAGAGACACTTGTGTAAGCAAAGCAAATAATTAGTGCTTAATGCATGCATGACCTGGAATAAACAAATAATGATAATGACAGGTGGGAAGACACAAATTATGCTGCAGTGTTGTCAGCGATCTCTCTAGCCTTCGTTTTAATTTGTTTTAAAACAATGAGTTTACATTCTAAATGAAAGCAACAATCTTTTTATTTTTTTTTCCTGTTTTTCTGAGTGGAGTGACTTAAAATTCAACAACGTATGGCAAGAAAGAAGCCATCAGGATGAAAAGGAATTAATTTTCCCTGTCTCACTGTATTCACTGAAGCAGCCTCAACAATTTATTCTGTTGGGTTTTTTACCCTTCTCTGGGTTTTACATTTACACATGAGTTCAGCATCTTTCTAGCTGATGAAAAAAGAATGTATAAAGGGAACACTTAATTTCTGTTTGAACATGAAAGATCTGTGATACACGGCTGCTTTTTCTAGCATTTGGTCAATATCTGCAATAAACAACAGCTGGCAGTTTTTTGAGAGGGTCCAGTAGGCTCTATGTCACCAGGATTTGCTAGACAACTTTTCCCTTAAATTTACACCTGTGATAAATTATTTTTTAATCAATAGACATGACCAATAGACTTGGTTTTTTTTTTCTTTTCTAGGCAGTCAGAAAATAGGATGGAATATTTTAATATTAGTAACAGTCAATATATACAACTAAAATTTGACCTAGGTAAATGCCAAAAGAAATTTTAAAGTAAACCTCTATAAAGATATGTTGCAGCCAGTATTGTATCAATATTTTTAGAAGATGTTTTAAACTACTCTTTTTGTGAGAACTATAGGTACAGAGGGAGAAAATGGTCAGTTACTCCCTGTTTGGTTAAGGTTTGTTACTTTTCCAGTGTCCTTGTTCTCATCATTGGTTAAAGCTTTTAAAAACAAGGACATTATTTCAAATTTTATGTTGCATAAAGCAGGACAACATGGAAAAGTCTAATGAAAATGGAAATTGGTAAAGCAATTTACAAGAGGAAAAGGTGTGAGAATATTGGCTTCAGACTTGTTAAACAAGTATTAACCACAAGAATCTCCAGAAATCTGCCTTTTTTAACAGAAAACTGCCTTTTTAGTTTAAATAAGGATCAGTGCAGTGCAGAAGACGAGAGAAAAGTTCTCATCAACAGAGAAGGCACAACATAACTTTACAACTATTAAAAAGAAGACACAGTTAGAAATACAATTGCTTGCTACCTTCACCTTAGGATCATTACTGCCAAGGTAGACTAATAACACAATTACTTTCATAAGAAGTCCTCGTTTTGCTGAATTAACAGAAACTGGTAGATGTACAATTTAATATGCAAATTGAAAAAGGGAGTTGTAGAATTCTGGCAAGATTTCCCCTTTTATTTGTGTGCGCTCATTATTTTCAAAGGAATCTAGATACATATCTTGAACTTAACTAACCTTTCTTTCTTTCTTTCTGTCTTAGTAATGGCTTCTCATCATAATTGCTACAAATTGAGATTTCCCAAAATTGCTGAAGGGAGTAAAGCGTTCAATTCACTGTGAAAGCCAGAGGGAGAAAAGTGTGTTACACTCAGTCTGAAATCCAAATGTTCACCCTCACACTGTGAAATAAATGCTACCTGGATTTTAGTTAACCCTTTTGATTAAAGGACTTGAAAACATTTATAAAATCTTTCATATTAAAAAAAAAAAAAATTCTTTGGATTTTTTTGGCAAAAAGACCTTGATATTTAAGAGGTTCAGATTCTTTTGGTAGTTCTTACACCTTAATCTGTCTGTTGAAGATTTTCAGTATTACAACATTACTTTAGAACGTTTTTGAAGATTTATATATATTAAAAACAAGTGAGGTATGGCATAATCTTTTTAATGTTATATGACTCTAGAACCATACTGTGTTTCAAAAAAGATTTCAGGTTCACTGTAAGATACTTCTTCTTCCCTTTAAAAGGTTTTTAAGGTGTGTTTTCAGTGTGTATTAGTGAAAAAAACAAAGAACAATAAATAGTTTCACAGACATGCAATTGTGCCAAGTTTGGATATGAGAGAATCAAGTGTTGCTTCAAGGTTAGAGGATAAATTGTTATGTGAAATATGGCAGTCAGAATTTAGACCTTGCTTTCCCAATTGGACATTTTTCATTTCAGCATTTAATTTCATTTTGTTCATTTAAAATTGGAGCACACGCTGAAAGCTGATTTTCCTACATTCCAGCTTGAATTATTAAGCTCTCAAGCATAAATAGTCATTTCTTTTTCCCATTAGGAGAATACCTAAGTTTGACCTGAAGACCAAACCTGAGGTCCGTAATGTCAGAAGCTTCATTTTTTCGGTATCTGCTGATACAACAAAATACCAAAACCTCTCTAAGTGTCAAGGTTCTTGAAGTAATGTTTGGAGACTGTTTTAAATGGCCTGCTGTCATCTTGGCTGCTATTTTTACTGTCCACCTTCCAACAGGAAATGCTCTTGGCAAACATTGCATCATTTCATACCCTCCTTAAGACTCAGGTGTCCATTCCAGGTTACTGAGAGAGAATGCCCCTGGAAAACTCTACTGGAGGTAGGGAGGGACTCGTTTTCTCTCCTTAAGCTACATGGTATAGTGCTCTTACAAAACAAACCTGAAGGAAGAGGTCTGCTCTATTTTTGTCTGTTTTTCTAGACAAGGCCCAGGTCTGAGCTGAAGCTGGTGCTCAGGCATCCTGAGAGGTTTTTTTTTAGTCACCACCATTTCAAGACCATGCCTTCACAAATATGTGGAAGTGCATACAGCAGACATGACGTTCTGGCTCTTCCTTATGTCCTTACATGAAAATAGATGCTATTACTGCATTTGTGGTGAAGCTCAGCCCTGGATAAGGCATCTTTAAAAAGATGCAGCCATGTGCTGTAAATCTGCTCAGTCTTCTAAAAAGTTTTAATTAGATACGCTTGAAAGTCAATTTATCAATACCTGGGGATTCTTCTGATTAAAAAAGAGGCACCTAAGGAGGTCAGGTGTCTCCAGAACTAGTTAAGCTGGATTTTAGGATTGCAGTTAGGTGTCTAAGATTCCTCTTCAAGCATCAAGTTGCTTCTTTACAAAAATGACTATGTGCGCTAACTGACCCTACTTACACCAACAGAAAGAATTTTGTGGAATGTGCCCTCAACAATGTAATGAAATTTATGAATTTCCCCAGCTGGCATTGGTAAAGGTTAGAACCAGTCCAACCAAATAGGATAAATATCCAGTCTTATTCTGCCAGGTAAAAGTCCTCATCACTGTGATTTGTGCTTTCAAAACTTTGAAGTCCTTCACTCATGAGAAGTGTAGAACTGTAGTTTCCCCATCCCTGTCTCCAGGTGTGTAACATGAACTACTGCCTTTCTGCAGGCTCATCATCAGGCTGTTAACAGAAAGCTGATGAAGTAATGAGAATTAAAGAATGAAAATGGTAATAATCCTAGAGATCCACAGAGTCCTAATACTGCTTAGCAACATAATTTATTTCACAATATTAGGAAAACCAGTGAATTGCAAATTTAAGATTTGCTACCTGTTGTGGAAAAAAATTTCCAAGTTTGCAGCTTTTCAGTAGTTATTATGCTCAGATATTTTTCCTTTTTCTTGTATTTGGTATATATTTTACTTCTTCACTTCACTATGACCTGATCCTGCTGGATACTGTTAGAATTTTCACAGCTGTAGGATATTTTTCAGGCCAAAATGATAATAGGTGCAAAACTCCTCTTTAATTTTCTCCTAGGATTTTCAGTTGTCATGGGATCAAGTCTTAGGAGACTAATATTATTGGACCATGCAACCTTAGGTGCCAAAGGTCTAGATACTGGAAAAACAGATCTCATTAATTAAGAGCAAAAATCTGAATTTCTGAAAATAATTCATGTTGCTGTAACTTTCTGCAGGTTAACAGATACGGCTACAAAGATACCTACAAAGAGACCTCATCTCCCTTTCTGACCATTTTTATGCAATTGACCATAAAATAGCTCCGAATTGGAAGTTATGGGGCTTCATTAGTGGTCGTAGGACTGTATTAATGCACTGCTTCTCTTCAAGCTAATTAGCTCTGCTACACACCTTGAGTGCTGTCCTGGCATAAATTACTGCAAATACTCACTCCAATATGAAAATATTAGTAAGTATGATGAAAAAAAAAAATCACTTAAACATGCCCTAGAGTCTTCTTTTATATAAAATCCTGTGTCGTTATCATCGAGTTCAGGCTGTTCTTGCTGAGATCATATCTGTTACTTAAGTATAACCAGGGAGTGCCAGCTACCTCATGTATTACCAGCAATCTAAGAAGTAATGTTCTTGTCAGGAGGAACAGCTGCTCAATTCATCTTACTATGCCCAATCACAACCTTGTATAATAATGCTGTGCTCCTCCAGAGAGGAACAGAATGTTTCCTTTTGTCTTCATTTAGTGTTTGCCATTTCCCCTTTATAAATAATATGTTGCAGTTAGGAACCCTCATGCCGGTAAAATTAAAAAATTGTTCCCCCTTTGGCATCCAAGGACCCACAAGACAACATGAAGAACTGGAGCATGCGACCCTTTTCAGCAAGAAAAAATTGAAAGGCTGCAGTTTAGGCTTGGCTACTAATTTGCCTTTTAACAAATGGCACATTTGTCTTCTACCACACACGCACTATTCCTTGCTCTCCTGGTGTCCCTGCAGTACCTGTGGGGAACCTGCAGCCAGGGAAGAGGGGACTTTGCAATAATATATCTTACTCTGAGTATGCAAAGCTGCAAAGGAGGCTGCTACAACCCTGGCAG
Organism: Drymodes brunneopygia; assembly: GCA_013400955.1. Taxonomy (NCBI): domain Eukaryota; kingdom Metazoa; phylum Chordata; class Aves; order Passeriformes; family Petroicidae; genus Drymodes; species Drymodes brunneopygia. The sequence goes on along the minus strand of VZTZ01020280.1, from coordinate 1,296,222 downwards.
CCTCCAAGGAAATATTATTCATTATGTATTTACAGTTATTGGATTAAAACTCTGTAATGTGCTCTGTTCAATTAATAATAATACAGAGCGGAATGAGCTATGAAATGCATTGTGCCTTTTAAAAGATCTAATATAAGAAAAGACAAGCAGTTTGTCCTAATGAATGCATCTAATTGGTGCACTTTATTATAAAACACTGGAACAGCATTTTTCACGAGGCAGTTCTATTTGTAACAGGCTGTCTTCAGCACGTCAGGGTGTAATAAATGTGCTACAGACTAGAACTGCTGATTAGTATTTCTGGAAGCCCAGGAAGTTAGTAGAGATTGTTTGCCACTGCAGAAAGCCACTCCAAATCCTTATGGAGGGATCTGCAGCACTGTGATCCTTTAGGGATATGCCTGTGTGATTGTCCTTTTGGAGCCAGCCCACTGGATTTGTGTGTGAAGCCGTGGCACCTGAACAGCCAAAACAACAAAAAAATTGCTGGTACTTTGTTGTACCCCTGGTGGCTTCCACAGTACTGATATATAAAAGGGGCTTTCAATAAATCCTCACTTCAACACAGCTTTCACAGCAATAGCTTGATGCAGAGGTATGGTTTATGTATGACTGTAACTCACTGTCCACATCATCCTTTGTTCATCTTTGATGAATGCAAAGAGGAAGAAAGAAAGGATGCACATGCAAGATTTCTTTTGAGGTATAAGAAACAAAAAGCCCTAGAGGCACTTCTGAAAACACACCTTAAAACCTTAGAGGAAAACAGTCAACAGTGAATATTCCTTTGGCAGGACCTGTATACAGAATGACATGACAGCATTCAAGAAAAATAGTTTAGATAATACCAAATCTATGCAGAAATCAAATCTATGCTGAAGAAAGAAAAGACAATGAAAGGAGTGAGCTTTGACCCAGAGTTCTTTTGTTTTCACTTTCAATAACTAACAAGAAGCTTTTCAGGCCTCTGAATCCCAGAAAACTGCACCAGTAAATGCAGTTAATTTTATTGTCATGTTTTTGAAAAAAAGGGATACCCAAAAAAAGCTTCAGTTGGAAAAATAAACATGCTTTCAGGGACAGGAAACACTTCAGTGTTTATGGGATGCCTTTTGGTCTCATCAGAAGCTTCATTTCCCTTGGTTTTCGCTGCTGAAAGACACACCCTGCACTTCTCAGTGGGGCTGGCAGTCCATTAGCCTGAGCCTGGGAACATCTCCCAGCTTTATGGTGTTATTCAGCCTAACAGCATTAATCTGCCTTAATACAGTTTCCTATAATAAGATGGATCCACCCCATTACTTTTACTAATTTATCTGAAAGAACAGAGGCTTCCACCCTGGTTGCTTGGGCACTGTCCTGATATCTATAGTGCTCAAATCCTGCTGATTCTGTGTAATGTAAAAGAATAAATTATACAGCCATGCAGGGAGAGCATAACTGTGTATTTACCTTCATTAATACTCCTGTCCCTGAGAAAGGCAACTTTATGATGAGGGAGTAGTACAAATGAGGTCGTGGGTTATAAGTAAACACACTTTGTATATATATTTCTCTTAGGAGTCTAAGACAGAAATGTTCAAATAAGGTAAAAGAAGAAAGTAGGCGTAAGGCTACTGCATCCCTTTTTCTGTCACACAGTACAGAAACTGATTGGCCTCAATTATCCCATCACATTTCCACACCAACCAGTGCTGAGGGAACAGGGAAGCTGTGCTAAGCCACAGGGAAGTAGGGTGGCAGTTCTGAATGGATGCACAGCCCAGGGCCAGGCTCTTCTGGCACTGCCAGTGGTGCTGAGGCACATATGTGTGATGGACAAAATGGTCCAGGGTGGGACTGTTTGCTCATCTCCAGTTCAGATTTTGGCTGTTGGCTCATGCTAGACTTGATACTGTGCTGAGAGCAGCAGCATTAGGTCAAAGTGAGAGCACCAGGTAGGCAGAACAGGTGGCCAGCAAGAGCTGAAAGGCCACTATGCAGCCACCATGGACTGCAAACTGCTGCCTCCAGCAGCCACTGTGTTTTGTCTGTCAGTGTCCTCAGAATCCACTAACTTACAGAAATGGAATAGACTAAGCCTCCAAGCCTGAGAGTATAAAACATCTGTCTGAAGATGTCCCCACTCATTATGGAGGGTTGGACTGTAAAAGTTTCTTTCATCCCAAACCATTCCATGGCTCTATGATCTTAGCCAAAAAGCTTTTGAAGTGGATCCAGCTGCAGCTGGGCTGCTGAGGTTTTTCTGCTTCCCAGTGTGATACAGGGGATGCCTGCACTGTGATGGAAGAGGAAGGGTCAGCACTTCCTCTGTTGGCTAGGTAACCAAGTATTTTCTTTTTCTCATAGGTATAAGATATCAAGAGTTATATCAAGCAATGAAATCTTACAAAATTTTCACTTGAATGGGGAATAAATTGATTAACATGGTAGAATAGTCTGGGTAGAAGATGATGGAGCCTCAGTTTCTGATGTTTATTATATTCCTTAATAAGCAAAGGAAACAAAGATGGAATCACAAAGTGTATTGTCTTGTAAATTTGAAAGATCTGAAAGGCTCATGACAGAGGGATGCATGCAAATCCTGCTTTGGTGTCACTCAGTCCTGGCTGCCCATTCTGGTCTCAGGATAAATCAAAGTGCAATTGATGATATTGACAGAAAAATGGCAAAGACATATTTATTTCACACCACATTTACTGTACTCCTGCTACCCCTTTCTGCCCAAGGATGGGTATTGTGGGAAAATTTATGTTGATTTAACAGGTCTAAGTAACCCTGCAGCAGTGAGCTATGCTGTCTTTGAGCAGTATCTGGGCAACTATGATTTTCTGTATCTTCTAGCTAATTGTCTATTACCTACTTTTCAGTTTATTACCTACTAATATGGATCCTGATTTATACACACAGTGTACCCAGGTGTCTACTGCCTTCTGTTCTTCCTCCTCAATCCCTGTTTAGGGGCAGCAGCCAGGACATGGTATGCCAGAAGGGTGAATGGGAGTTTGGAAGGCTTTATCTTCATGCCATGGTCTCTTCATGAGGCTCTGGGGCATACATTAAACTCCCACACATTATTTAATGCCATGCCCCCCCTGCTCACAGTAAGACAACAGCCCTTGCAGATGTTTTGGCATCACAGGTCCCTCAGGAATCCTGATTTCATGGGGGAAATAAGTATTTCAAGAAATAAACTCTTCAGGAGAGTTCTGAAATTCTTTGGGGACTTCAAAGACATGACTGTGCAATAGCTGGTGCATGGCCTCTTGACATTCAGCAGACAGTAAGGAGAAAAGCAAACCAAACCCAACAAAAACAAGAACAAAAGCCACCTCCTTTGTGCCTTTGATGACAGGATATAAAAGAAATTGTGATTTTCCTTTTTAAAAACAGTGGTCTTAATTAGAATTTCTTACACGCTGGAAACAATCTCCTTAATAGGTCATAAATAAATTATAGATATTCTACGTACACAGTCAAAACACAAACTTGAATTAGCTCAGCTTGATGTAAAATATCTGTGTATCTTGTAAATCAGGCTTGGACATCTAAAGGCATATTTTGCACTGCATTTTCAATTGATTGAGCCTGAACTTAAATGTTCCCTTTTGGGTCAGAGGCTGGGACTGGCCTTTTAACTTGCTTTGCAAGAGCTTCCAGGCCTGAACTTTCTCAAGCATAAATGTCAATACAGCAGTCAAAGTGTTTGGCTTATTCCAGTTAAGACATATATGTATTTCCATATACGGGAAAACATAAACTTTAAAAAAATAATCCCCAAGTTCTGTCTATTATTAGAATATGTGCCAACATACAAAACAAACTAAAACATATGGGGGAGGTTCCTCTACATGTTATCTCTGGAATACACACTGTACTGAAATTTCTTGGAACAAGTTCATAATGCATAAATATTTCTGATGCTAGCTTATGAAAAGGACACGCATGGTATATGACTATTGCAAACTAATTTTTCTGTCTCTGAAAAGTTCATGATAGTTTTGCTTTCCTCAGTGTTCCTGAAGAAAAGTATAGGATGCAAAAAGATATCTGAAATCCGTGCAGATAGGTCAAAAATAAAATGGAAAATTATACACTGAAAATAGATGGGAATTTTTTAGTAAAGGAACTGTTATTTACATTTCAAATATTTTATTATCCCTTTGATTTGAGCTAAAATTCAGGTTGTTTTTGCAGCAGAAGGTCTTTCAGAGTCTGCACAAATCCTCACTAGCAGAACCAAGGAAGAAATGAGTGAAAGAGGTGAGCATGTGCTCAAATTTCCAGGTGTCTTGCAGTCATCACTTTATCCCCAAACAACCCAGTGAACCAACTATACTCTAAAATTACTGCTCCTTAAGCCAGCCCTGTTAGTCTAAAATGTACCAGCTACTGTTCATCACATTGCTAAAATAACCACTTTGACTGATTTCCCTTTCCCTTAGGAAGAGACACAAGTGGGATTTGGGAAGTGACTTCTCTACATCCCAAGTTTCTTGCTTACTGAAAATTAGTAAATACATTTTAAAAAGACTGAAAGGTCTATTTCCTGGTAGATTACAGGGCTTGATCATTTGAAGCTTCATGGGTCTTGCTGTTCATTTTTATATTATCTTTGTCCTAATTAGGATTTTTTCCCCCATGATCCTAATATGGTCACTTTCTTCTGTGTAAGTGAATGAAAATGAACTTTTTTATTTAAGAATGCAATCCTTTAAATTCAAGAGTTCCAATATGGTCTCCTCACAGGAGTAGTGAAAGTGCCAAATATTAAATATATTTCATAGCTAAAGTATTTTGCTTTCAAGAAGTGAAAGCTTCATGACTATATCATCACACTGTGTGGATTATTAATAGTATTTTACAATTTTGGGCTGGCTAGAGTGCAGGGCTAAGGGAGCTTCCCTCTGTTCAGGTACTAGATAAATTTAAGTCCCACGTGACAGACAGCATACTTTTGCCAATATACTTCACATAATTAATTTCCATATAAATTATTATGCAGAATAAAAATCAAATTCTAAACTTACCTATTGAACCTTTGGTACAACTTGGGGAGACAGAAAACATTCACTTGAAATTGCATAACTGTAGGTGCAGGGAGATATTTTGATGTCTTCGAATCTGCGAATAAAAAAATAAGGATTTCTGAGAATTTAATGGTGTTTAATAAAGATGCATCTTACACATATTTAAGAAGTCAAGCTTCTCACTACTGTTTTCATTAGGTGTGCTAAGTGGTTGCTCACCTCACAGCATTTCTCCTTTCTGATTGTCAGCTGCTTCTGTGAAAACCCAAGCCCAAATTCCAAGTGTCCAAATGGGGAATAACAGGTCCTTTTCGTCACGCGCCGTTTAGCTTGGAAAACAAACAGATTTCTCAGAAGAGTATCGACGTCCAAACAGCCCAGCAGAGGGGAAGTGAGCAAATAAAGAGAAAAAAACAGCCAATATTGGCTGGTGCTGCCTGCTGTTCACAGAGCACAATGGAACCCAAAGGTAAAGACACCCCTAGATGCTGGCTCGGTGCTGTTTGCTCAGAGCCATTGGGGTCACGTTTGCCCAAGAAGAAGCCTGGATTTGTGTTGCTGAGCAGATGAATGTCACCACAGTGGAGCCAACTTTTGTGCTGGGCTTCCAAGTGCACCTGGTGTGCCTGTCTGAGGCACGACACAGCATGGAGGATCAACTTTCCCAGGCCTTTGTGCTCTGTGTACACACAGTGTGACAATATATAAGGCTATAAATAGATATAAAAATAGATCTCTGCCTCTCCTATATATTTATTCATGAAATCACTAAGAAGGTGACACTGTAGGTATGCAGCCTTCTGAATACAACAGGTGCACTCTCACATCAGTCAAGCCCATATGCTTCTGAGCCACAAAACAGATGCCTGAGCCTGCTTTGAAGCCCGTGGCCCTTTAGAACTCAAACTCTTTCAAAAAGAAATCTCTCCAACACCATATCTGCATCCATATTAATGCACGTGTACACAGAAAGCTCGTGTGTGGCAGCCAGGCTCCTCTCAGTGGTGCCCAGCAACAGGGCAAGAGGCAAAGGGGAGAAACTGCTGCACAGCAAATTCCACCTGAAAATGAAGAAGCACAGCTTTACTCTGCAGTGGCTGCCCACTAGAACAGACTGCCCAGAGGGGGTGTGGAGCCTCCCTCACTGGGGATATTCCAGAACAGCCTGGACACAATCCTGTGCCATGTGCTCTGGGATGGCCCTGCTTGAGCTGGGAGGCAGGGCCAGAGGAGCCACTGTGGTCCCTTCCAACCTGAGCCATCCTGTGCTAAATTGATCAAACCAGAGAGTTCCTAGATCTCAAATAGGAAGCCTCAGAGTGTCTAAAACACTGTGGGCTTAAGCTGTAACTCCCAGTGGGGTTGTGGTGGCTCTATCCAGCTTATTCTGGACTTTGGGAGATGGATGGCAACAGAGCCATCAAGGGCTGTCTGGAATGGTGACCAGGCATCTTGCTGCTATGCAAATGTGGGTAAAAGTCAATTCTCTTCCTCTGTAAACAGTGGACAGCCCCGGGCCTGCTGAGCTCTGCTGCACAGCAGCAGGCTGCATGCCAGGATCTCCCCTCCAGCAGGAATGCCTCCCAAGGTTAGTCCTTGAGGCTGACAGATTTTTTGCCACAACAGATTCTCTGCAAGTGATTAATAGCGTGCTAAGCTTTGAAATCTTACCTAAGTGATATAAAGTATTGATTGTGCATATATAATCCTTTAGGCATAAACCACTGACTATGTCTGGGACTAAGAGTGGATCTCTGCACCCAGACTCCCCTCTGAGAAGGACTTTGGGAAACAAGGCTGTCCTTTCTGAGCCTCATGACTCAACAGGAGGGTCTCTCATACAGTTTTGTCTGACCCTGTCCTCCATGCAGTAAGTAACCAAGCATACCTTGCCACTAAATCACTATCACATTTTCCTCTGAACTCATTTAACTCTCTCCTTTCTAGCAACAGAGTGTGGCATCTTTATTGTGAGTGAAGTGCACGACTCCATCCGTGACACAGTCACATTGCTTCATAGGAGTTCAGAAACTGAAATAACCAGGCTGTGTCTTCTTCAATTATTTATTTCTCATCTACAAGCACTTCATCTCCAAGGATATGAATGTGATATTACTCAGCTGCTTATTCCTCATAAACCATTTTACTACACTTAGGTATGTCAAATCAACATAGAAATCTGTAATGGGCTTATTAAAACAGGTCATTACAGTCATCTTATTGCTCAAGATTGATAACAGAACTGAAAGATAATAAAACATGATGTTTCAAAAGCAAGCAATAAAAAAGTCACAAAAGAACAGAATAAAAATTTTATTATGCAGTGTCAGGAATGTAAATAGTTTCAAAAGTGATATTGTCAAGCCTTTTGGGACTCATCTCTTGGGGCAGTCTCTTCTCAAAAAAGACAAAATAGAAATAACTTCACAGTGCAGACTTACAGTTTATAAAATAAGTGCAGACAATATTCTGCTCCATAATCAATATTGAATTTTATCAGCTTAAATATTGGACAGCAATTCTGAAAACATTCCACAGAACCAAAATTTGTTCTACCACAGGAATATATAAAATTTGTTACTTTGGCAAGTAACACACTGACACAGCTAAAATTATTAGCACATCCATCTATACTCTGAAAAAACTTTTGATTTTTGTTTGGGTTGCTTGTCAACACTTTGGAAACACTCCTTATCTATAAAAGCAACATACCTCTTCTTCATTGCATGATTATGTTCCAAGCCTTTTTTATGGAAAAGTATTCCCAGCACAAATATTTATGCACAAGATGATGACATTCTGTTTCAAGAATATGTTCACAGGGGGTTTGGGAATGCACTTCCTGGGAATATTTTGGAGAGCTGGGTGCAGTTACTTCACTGCTGCAGGTCTGTGACCTTGGTGGTACCTACATATTTGTTCCAGCTAAAGTGAATCTGAAACTGAGTGAAAATTCCTGCAGAAAGGATCTTTTGTGTCCTTTCTTTTCCTTTGAATTTTGTGTCTCAATTCCAGTTTCATTGTACCTTAGTCATATATGGAAGTCCCTTTACAAAATTTGGCCCTTATGTAACAGTCAAGGCTGCTACTTTATTTCTAGTATTTTCCTTTTTTTTTTTTTCACATTCAGTTACATGCAACAAATAGGAAAGTGAATTAGGTTTGGGGTTTAACATGTATCTTCTACATCATCAGTAATAACAGAGTAATTGAACTATTGTCTTTTTTCTTCCTGCTGAGATTAATAACTCAGTTTTGAAAATTTCTGCATTAAAAATTAATGTTTAAGGAAAAGGCAGTTTAATTTAGACAACATATAACTTCTTGTAGCAAAACAAAAGCAATTTTGACCTTTGAAACTGTGCCAATGTTTCTGAGGAAAAAATGGAATTCTTTTGCAAAAGAATATTATTGCAGTGAATGCTTCTTTTTCAGGGTTTATCCTGCCATCTTGCTTTCCTAACTGCACATAAGTATTACTGGAGGCAAAATGGTTGCTCAGCTTTTCCACCATAATAATTCCCACAAATGCTAAGCAATTTGAAAGCTGCCTTTCATAACTTACTCTGTAAGTAAGATGCTAAATTTTTTCCTGCTTTGTCTCTAAAGATTAAACTTCATCATTCCATAAACTGAAACAGGGAGTAAATCATTCAGTTTCTCCAAACCGAATATGAGTGAGTACTAAATACATCCTAAAAAGTGAGCAGAGCTCCAATCTGATGCTGAGTGAGTTGCTTTAAAGCAAGTTTTGTCTCACTGGTCTTTGGTTTATGATTTCTGGTTTGAAAGATGACATATTGTTGGAAGTAGTGATGCATAAGCTCCACATATGCATCAGGAAGTAATAATGATTGTGGAAAGTGGAGATTGAGTGATGAGACTTTGGCTTAAGATAGTAAGTTTTTGATTAATTAAAAAGGATAAAAATATATTCTCTTACACGCTGGGAATTTAGGGTACATTTTATCACTCAGAGGAGTCAACACTTTGCAGGATTAGGCAAATACCAATTCTGCAGCTGTTATTCATCAATTTTTGCAGATACCAGATAAAGCTAAAGCCGAGTCTCACCATCTTAATTTTTTTTCCTAACTCCTAGGCCTTCCATTTTTCATCTTGACAGTGTTTCTTTAGAGAAATGATACAGTATAAACACACCTTCTGAAGGAATTAAGAGAGACAAATACTGAGAAGTGCCGCAGAATTCCTACGTTCTTGCCTCAACAGAGCACATCCCACAAATAAAATGAGAGGGCAGCTTGCTGCTCTTGGATTTTCCAAGTATCCCTGCTCTGAGAAGCAAAGGAGCTGACAGCAGGAGCAGTGCAGGCAAGCAAGTCACTGTCAATTAAAAAAAAAAGGGAAATGGACCCACATCAAAAGTTTCTTAACAGATATTAGAATAATTTTCTTATGTTGTCTGAGTATGATTCAGGCACGCCTGATGTTTTACCAGAATGTAGCAGCATTTATCTGATAATTTCAGGTGCTTTACACATTAAAAGTGCAATTAATAGAATATGTACCAAGCAATTAGATGACCTGTTGTGACCTTTCAATTTACACTGTGACAAAGACACACACTTGGAATTCGGTAGTAGACCATTTTCTGGCATTCACACAGGCAGTTTAATGGAGCTTGGCAATATTTAAATCAAAAGGGGAAAGATGAAAGCTAATTAAGGCCAATATACTAATGCTCAAATAATTTGTATTAATAGAAATTAAAAAGAAAGGGGCAAAAAGAATCCATTATGACAGGGAGTGAACATATTTTTTCTCTACTAATTTAAATGCCACTATGGGATAATTTCAGTGTTGGCTTGTGCTCATACTGCATGACTTTTATTAACATGAATAGGAGTACTGAATTTATCTAGAGTAGACTGGAAAAATGTACCACATTATTTTTGATCACAGTTGAACACAACACAGGTTCTCTCTTCATATTTAAGTATCTCAATCACACAGTAAAAACCCTCCCAGATCTTTGCATGGCTCCCTGGTGTGCGAAATTTTGAGGTTTAAATATTTGAGCTTTAAAATGCCCTCAGATAAGGAACAAATGGTCATTTTCAGAGGAAGGTGCTCTTTTGCTCAAAAGCTCTCCCTTTCCTGAACTCCACCAGCACTTCACAGGCCAGGCATTAATCCTGCACCAGGAACACTTTGGCCCTCTGTCCATCACCAGACAGGGCAGGGACCTGTACTTCTGCTATACTCTGTACTTCTCCTTTCCACTCCCACCAAAATGAGGAACAATTTCAAGATAGTCTGTTCATCCCCACGGCTCATCTTACCAAGAAATGGCAAGAAATGAACAGTTTTGGTTTGTTCCAGAATGGTACTCTTTTTCAAAATTCTTCTACCTGCTTAATAGCTGGTTTAATGAAAACATTATGAAGTTTAAAGTTTATACTGAGGTATATGCAAAAACATCTGTGCTGTATGCCAGGTTCTGATGAAGTTACAAAGAAATATTTCTAATTCTGCTAATTTTGTTTGCAGTCAGATGTTATTAACTGATTGGAAATATGAATTATTACCATGATAGTAGTAGTAGTGGTAGTAGAATGAAGTAATGTGCCAATTATCACAGTTTCCTCCAGACAAGCCCCCATTTTGCCAAAGACAGATGAAAATCATGAGTAACTGAAAAACTGAGATAAGTTTCCATAATAATTTATATTGAGAATTTACTATCTAAAGTTCAGTCTCAGAGATTCAATGACACTTTCTTTTCCTTTTGTAGTCTCTACACAAATCAGACTACCTCTAAGGGCATACACTTTGCTGAAAAGACACTTTCTTTATTCCAACAAATACCTATTATAAATTAATATGGTTCATGATTGGTAAAGAAATTTGGTAAAAAAAGTGTTATTCCACAAGCCAAGTTTTTAATGATAGTCTTCTTTAGCCAAAATCATGATTTGATAACAGATTTACAACCATGGACAATTTATTAGGAACAGGAGAGTCTCCCTTAGAAAACCAGCACTGAACCACGTAGTAAAATGAAGAAATGTTTCCTTTTCACCCATTCTGTCTCTCTTGAGTTCACTTAGGGCTAGATTATGCAAGTCAGTGACAAAGCTGGCCCTTGACTCCTGTGTGACAAAACCCAGCGTTATTGAATTTCCTGTTTATATTTCTAACCTAGTTGGCATACCTGCCGCGTGCCCGCGGACGCTTCCAGGGCTGCCTGCATGACTTCAAAAAAAAGGTCGTGGCTCTTTCAGGATCATCAAACCATCATGAGCCAATCATGAATCAAGATGGAAAACATGAGGGGAATGTTCTCCTGAAAGATAAGAAAGCATACAACTTCTGCAGTGCAAGTTAAATGACTCACCCCAAAAAGGAGCATAATTTTTCTCACCCTGGAATGGCAGCCTGCAGATTTTTTGTGGGAATTCTGGTTCTGGATGAACTTTGATTAACTCAGGACAGCATGAAGTGCTTTTGTTTTATGGCCAAGGTCAGGCCAAATATTTCTTGTCATCTGCTTAAATAAAAAGATCTCTTTCCAGAAATATCATCTGTCTTCCCAGAGCACATGGCAAAAGCTGATCCAGTGTGAATTTCACTGGATTGTACTCTGACATTTACCTGGATCTGTTTAATAGTGTGTTTTGGAAGGTAAAACTCACATGTTGAAAAATTAGGAAAAAGGTAGGATAGGGAGAAGTCAAGGAACTAGCTATTACTATTTTCCCCTAGGACTTATATTTGCCTTCTATGTCTTGAGAAGTTGCATACAGGGTTATCTAACTGCACCATTTGAAATATGGTTTGTTCTTTATTAATCTGGCTTCGGTTCCTTAGGAATATTTCAACTAAAGTTATTCAAAGAATTAATGTGATAGTAAGCTGCCAAAAATTTTTAAAGGTTATAAACTCTATAGTCCTACAGTATTGCATACCTACCCCTGGGCCAGGAAGAAATTTGCCCTATCTTGATGAAATATGTTATTTTGATTGCATATAAACCCTTCAAATGCTTTAAATATATCTTAATCTTTTCAATTCTCAAAGCAAAATCTAACATTAAACTAAGGATACGAGTATTGAAAATTTCACAGGTAAAGAAATGATTTGACAATTTTCATTTTCCTTTTTGATAATATAGAGTGGACTCCTAAAAGAATCTAAAACATAAACAAACAAAAAAACAACAAAAAAATACTGAAACTCTGAAAAGCCGTAAGAAAAAGTAACAACAAAAAGAATTCTATTTGTTTGGTCTACAACAGTCTGCAGCTATTTAAAGAAGCTTTCAGAGGGGGTGGTGCTTATTTATAATGCAGAAGAGAATCTGCTGTCTGAAAGCAACAAATACAATGAGTTTGGACTGCAACAATAGCTGTGCTAGATGTTACAGAAATATCTCCCTAATAAGACATAGTAAGATACTAGAGTAGATTCCAGGGGACTTATTCCTGGGGCATTTTGGAACCTCTGATACCGGAAATTCATAGAAAGAAGTTAGACAAATGTCTTCCAGAAGTCTGTATCTTCAGGTAATATTAGAATTATTAGTAGTAGAATGGGTTGGAAGTGACCTTGAAGATGTTCTAGTTTCAACCTTCCTCTCATGGAAGGGACAGCTTCCACTAGGTCAGGTTGCTGAGAGCCCCATCCAGGCTGGCCTTGAACAGTCCCAGGCATCCCTAATGTCCCTTGGGTAACCTGTTCCAGTATCTCACCATCCTCACAGTAAAGGATTTCTTCTGAACATCTAACCTAAACCCACCCTCTTTCAGTTTGAAGCCATTCCCCTTTGTCCTGACACTACACACTCCGTTCAGGTACTGGAAGGCCACAATTAGCTCACCTCAAAGCCTTCTCTTTTTCAGGCTGAAAAACACCAATTCTCTCAATCTTTCCTCATAGGAGAAGTGCTCCATCCCTCTGTATTAGTTAACCCCATGGCAGCCCTACAGCTCTGTCTTGCACTAAGATTTTTGTGAAGCAGAAAGAGTCGTCACTAGCCAAAATGGGTTATTGTCAAAAAACATTACCAGATCTTTAGAAATGCTTTAAACATTCTTTTTTAGAGCATCTAGAAAGGTTTTGAGGGTTTTAGAAATACAATGTCAGGCTTAATCTTGACATTTTAATAATTGTTCATAAGCTTTTGAGGGTAAGTGGGAAGATCAGTAGTTACTCTGGATGATTTTTTCATCTGGTGCTTCTCTGCTGTTTCAGGTTTTGCATTCCCCTTGTACTTTGCTGTTAAGTATCCTTTTTATTTAATACTCTGCTCTGCAGTTAATTGTATTTTGAGAATGTGAAGGCCTCTCAGACATTTGAATATACTTTTGAAATTAATTTTAAAAATCTCTAAAACCAGTAAACAAAATCTCTTTCGCTTATGAGGCACACTCATGGTTTCTCTAGTTTAACACAGGGTTAAGGATATCTTTTTGCCTGTTCTTAAACTGTGTCATTGATGCTTGAAATATGCTCAGCACAAGTCTCCCACTTGGCTCTTAAAACAGTATTTTTCAAAAAATGCATTCAATGTACATTCCTGTTCTTTGATGGGAAATATTTTTTATGATATTTAAAAGAGACTCCTGAGGTAAGTACTGTGTGTAATAGAAATTATTAAGCATGTTTTGTGGTTCTGTACATTTTCAATATTTCGTGTTTGTTTACTGTTTGGGCAAGGTAGCAAAGTGTCTGGGGTGAGCAGCAAAGCCCTTCCTACGGATCCAGGTGTGTGCCACTAGTGGTGGCTCACAGGGGACACACAGGTCCCCAGCTGCCCAGCACGAGGAAGATGGCACAGACAGGCAAACAATGATCACAATCTGCTGTTCCCACCCCAAACACCCCCTGGGAAGGGAATGGGAATGAGCACTTAGCCACTTCACCTCTCCTGCTTCCCACAGGCCTTCTCCCACGTGTGAGGTGTCTGAAGAGCATCCCCAGAGCACTGCAAAGCTGTGAAACCATTCTGAGCCAGGACACTTCTGCCATCCACCACAGCCACTGTGCAGCCGGGCTGTTTCCAGCTGATCCGCTGGTCCTGCTGCAGCTGCAGGGGGTGCAGCCAGAGGGGAAAGATTTCTTGGGGTGCAGGGGGAGCACAGGTGCCCCACAAAGGCCAGAACTGCAGGGGTGTGCTGCAGCAGCCCAGCCAAGCACGAGGCTCACCACGGTCCTGTTCCACAGCAGTCCTAGAACACCTCTGGCAGAGTGCGTCAGCACAAGTGCAAATCATCACAGAAAGAAGCAAGGATCAATTTTGTTTTTGTTATCTTTTGGGGGTTTTTTGGGTTTTTTTTAACTAGCCAGGTGGCAACCTTATTGTTCTGCCAATTTATGAAGCTGGATTGAGGAACCAGCTGAGATCTCTCAGCCAGAAAGCCACACTGGCAGCTTTTGGCACCTGTTCCTGGCCAACCACCGGCACAGGGAGCACTCTTGAACTTATGAGAGAGTGGCCTGATTACAGTAAGCAGCTCTGCAAAAACTCCACATTGCATCAAGTGGTGTCTGGTTCTAGAAGCCCTCAAGGCCAGCTGAGGGGAAAAGACAACTTTTTCTCTCTGCAGGTTTAAAAGCCCATTTTATTCTTTTTCTCCAGAAAAAAACCAACTCATTGTTGAACCATTCATATTTGCTTACTTATTATTATTTCTACTGTTTTTCCTTAATTTCTGAATGCACACATACATGGCACCTGGCTGTGTATCCAGCAGTTCCAAATCTGACTTTAACCCACCAGCTGCCATGTGAATGTTGTTATCCATGGCATCCCATGGAAGTCACTGTTCCTACAGTCACGTTTCTAAAACACTGGTCATAATGGTACAATTTACCAAGAGGAGAGCAGCTACACTGCAAGAAAAATGGATTTCCTACTTTTATATCTGGATGAAAATAAAATTAGCATTTAATGATAATTATTACGCATTTCCATCTCTGTCACAGAAAGATCCTGCTGTTTTGTCTTTTTGCAATTCCATACCCTCTCCTATTGATGCTACACACAAAGCATTTTACCATTAATTCCATTTCTCTCTCGACTCCTAAATGCAACTAGCTTTAATTTAACCAAAGTTCTGTATTATTTGATTTCCACAGTCCAGCAGTTTCCTGCAGTTATCCTATTCAGATCAGAAGTACTAATATTGTTGGGTTGAAAGCTGCCAATGGCATGCCTGTTTGATGTATATGCTTTCAAAGCCTCCTCGAGGAAACTGTACAGTCTTTTAGGTCTGAAAATTAAATCTCTAAAGGCCATGACAAATTTGATACACCAGTGGAAGGCATCATCTAAGGTATGGTTTAGATTTAGATCTATGTTTATACTGATTAAAGTTTTGATATTCATACTAGACTTTATGCCTTCAAATTATTCATATACATATATATATGAGAAGCACACAATGATCTGCTTTGTTTTGAGCATCTTCAGAAGGCTGTGCATAACTATGCATTTATATTTAGATTAAAAGCTACCACCTTATGAAAGAATTGGTATCTCCTCTCTCCTCCTTTTCCCCCATATGTAAGGGCTTTTATTCTTATATTTACTCCCTACAATTTTTTTATTTTGAGGTCCATAAAATTTGTGTCTGTTTATCTCAGTGGAAGCAAGATCAGGTCTGTTTACTCATCCTCATGGCTTGCACTTCTTTTACCCATCTGTTAGGTGGTTTGTAAGAGACCTACACCTACCAAACAGGGCTTGTGGCAAGCTACATTTTCCTGGTTTACTCTTTCTGATTCTGTGGTTTATTAAAAGCCTTTCACTACCCAGGGATAGTAACATCAGTGGCTCAGATTAATTCTTTTTGGTCTTTAGCCAATCAACCAGCTAATTTTGTCACTTGGCTAATTTAGCGATGTGCCAGCAAAATCCATAATTACAGCTAAAAGTATTTGTACTTCTATTGCTTGCTAAGCTAAGGTGACTCCATGAATACCATGTAACACTTCTGCCCTTCAGTACAGAGGAACATATTTGATAAAAAATGTGGAAGTGGAATCTCTCATCTATACATTTAAAACTTATATTGGTTTTGGTTTTTTCTTAGCAGGACACTAGGCCATATCCTACTCTGTGTTACTCAGGAAAGGATTTTTTCCCCCTCTGGTTAGGAAATACAGCTTGCAAGAAGCCTGTTTTAGACAGAATTCTAAATCCAACTGAATTAAATCTCTGTTAAATGGGGAAGAACATGCCTTTACATATGGTGGCCTTACTGAGACGTAATACTTTGTGATTTTGATGTTCTTCACCAGAGAAAGTATGATTTAAGGGATCCTTTACTAAGATTTTCCCTGTTTATAAATGAGTGAAAGTTTCCATTAAAATCTTCCATCAAAACAAAGAAATGTCACTTCCATGCAGAACCTTTTTTGGAAAACTGGGTTTAAAAGGCCACAGCCCAACTATGAACCTCATGAGAGTGTCTGTTTCACACAGATTCACCGCCCTCCCCACCCAACCTCCATCTTCACCAAAAATGGTTGCACATAGGACAGAGATATTTCCCCAAACATTGTTATTGCTGGCTGTCCAATTGAAAATGTTTGGTACAAACTTTGCAGTTTGTAAATTAAGAGCCTGGCTGTTCGCTAAAATGCTCCATGGATTCTTTAAGACTTGATAGAACTGCTCAGCACCTTGAGTTGGCACCTGTCAACTTCTAGTAATCAAAACCAAGCCTCCAAAAACATTCAACTGCTTAAAACTGAGAAAACATGCCAATATGTGGTGGCTTTTTTCTTTTCTCTGCTGCTCTGTGGATGATAATTCCTCTTTGCCCTTCTTAGTAAGTGCAAGCCTAAAAGAGAGAGGCAGGCAAAAAAGGAAGAGTGTCTGGGGAGGAAGGCCTGGCAGGGAAGATCCTGCAGCACGAGCCAGGAAAGCACAGCTCCTCAGGCTGGAGCCAGAAGCAGCAGGTTTGGTACAGAATTAATCCCTGAGTACCTTCTGCTGCCACTGGAAGTATTATGAAAGTGCTAAGGGCTGCACATGTTCACAGGCTGCTTCCCCAGCTGCTTTGGGATTAAAACCTAGCTCCAAAACACACGGGAGGCTGAAGCGTGCTGTATCCACATCTGCAAAGAGCACTGGGGGCTGGTGCTGGTCTGCCTGGGAGGCTGGAAAGCATTGCTCCTTAGCCAGCATCTGGAGGGATGGAGCACAGAGAGCTCGTGACTTGTCAGGGCTTTGGCAGCCTGTCATGGGGAGAGAGGGGAGGGCTGAAAAAGGCCCCACAGCAGAGGGAAGCAGAAATAAGGGCCAACAGAGGGCTGTAGAGGAGGGCAGAAAAGCACCTAGAGTGTGAAAAGGAAGAGCTCCCACTTGTTTGCATTGCTGACTCTGACTCGATTTGGAAGCTTAGCTGTCATTATGAGAATTGGATCAGAAACAATGTTGGAAGATGATGATATTTACTTGCCAAGCCAATCCCTATCGCTTACTCCCAGTGCCAGCTCCCTCAGCTCTCAGAAACAGCCTTCTCTAATTTCCTTTAGGCTGGAAGCAAATACAATTCAATAGGAGTTGTGGGTTCTCAGCACTTTTCAGGAGTGAGTATAAGATACATGCTGAACTTAAAAACTGACACATAAGTCAAGATGGCTTGTTTCAGTATTCTGCCTTCTCTGGAAAACAAACTGCTGTAATACAAAACCGTGCATCTCACTTTGATAGTTTATTTCATTTATCCATGCTGATGCTCCAGGTAGTTCTATTAGGCAGAATTTGACACAGGTTTTTATGGCACATCATTTCTGGCGGAGCTGTGATTGAAGTGACACAGCAGGCTTCCAAAATACTCACTGAGGAACACAGACTTCACACAAAACTGATTGTGAGCACAGGTACGGAGAGATTTTCAGTGACACCAGAAGCATTCATCCTCTTTTAGCCAAGTCTTGTGAACTTCCCCTTTCTGATTCTGCCAATTAGAGGTGCTATCTCTGTGCCTTTGTATGCTCATCACCAGAGATTCAGATTTTCATCACAGTCACAGTGGTGCTAATGTCAAGTAAGTACATAAATAAACAAATCCAGCAAAGCCTATAAGGGTATGGTTTGTGCTGCAAACAAACCTGCAAACAAACCTGGAAATTGAGTGGATATTCTCACTGTTCCTCACTAATTGTTTTCTGTCTAGAAAGCTTTACATTATTCATATAACCTGCTCATTACTGTGGCACATGACTGTATCTACAGATGATCATAACTGTGCCTGTGGTCAGTGGAATTTACAGGATTTTACTGCTAGGGAATCAGCAGTAAACAGATTTACCATGGCAGAACCCCCATGCATTACAAGTCTCTAAAAGCAGAGATATACATGCAATACTATTAGGATATTAGTATTTTGACTAAGAAATGTATTTAGCCCTAAAAGATATTTCGGTCTTTAATCTTAAGTACATGTTTCAGTGCTCAGCCCTACTGTCTTCAATAGCCCTGAGCCATGTATTTAAGCAAATACCTTGATTAGTACAGTCCTGTGCTACGTCAGCTAATCACAGCTACCCCAATTAAATTAATGCACTAGGTAAATGGCACTTACCTTTATGAACACAATGAATATATGAAGCAATGCCCACTGGAGATAATAACTGGCTGGCAAACAGTCTGTGGAACAACCTGTGAATGAAGTCTCACATTTCTGAAACATACACACTGTTGCTTTTTGGTTTTATTCATGTTGTTCTAAGTACATTATGTACTAGGTAGGATAAACATATATCTGGAAATGGCATTTGTCAAGTCAGAAAGGACAGTAAGAAAAAGGGAGCAAGGGGGAAAGTTCTATTGCCAGTGCAATATTTCATGTAATAACTGTAAATAAATCTAAAGCACAAAAACAAAAGGGGAAACAAACTGTACACTAATCATTTGTCCAAAGAAGAACAATGCTTTTGGTTTTCCCCACCTTTTTCATATTAACATTAACATAGCATTTTCCAGATATCGATTGTTTTCTTTTTTCTACATTCAAAAGTTTCACTGGATTTACATATTTGATATAGTTTATGCAAATAGCATTTCTCCAATAGTCAATACATTTTACCTCTTGGATAAGGAAATTATCTAAACCTGAGTATTTCAAACTATAATATAATCAATGAATATTCAGGCACAATATTTTAAGGAGTCTAATTAGGGACTCCTAATCATACTTCATTGTTACCACTGAAGCCCTGCCAACTAGCATTAATGAAACTCAGACATCAGATGGTTTACTACCAACACTGGAGTATGCAGGAATTAATCACCACAAGTAGCCTACCCACACAAATGTCCTGAAATGCATCAGTAAACTTCTAGCCAGCAGGATTCTGTATTTTCACTGTCCCAGTGGAGTCAGTGGAATGTAGTCTTCAGGATGTTTATCTTAATTTTATCCCCCTCCCCTTTTTTTCGGTGAATTTTAACTTTATGTTTCCTTTCCCTCTGCTTTAATCATTTGTATGCTATGAGATCTGTTCCCCTCTCTATTTCCTTCCCAGGTCAGTATCTTGATGCTGCAGTAATAGCTCATGAAACCTGACATAAACCAAGAGAACTTTATAAAAAACCAAAAGACAAACCTTTATGGTTCCAGTTTGGGGTTTGAGCTGACAATGCCAGTTGTACTTCAGGATTTTCTTTTTCAACTTCCATAATCTCTCACTTTCTTTCCCTCCCCCACCCCACTTTTCCTTTTTCAGTCTTGTTATTCAGTCTCCCAGCTTCTTGATTATTTAGCTTTCCTTTTTCTTTCTTCCTTCTGCTCCAATGCCTTTCATCTCTCCTAAACCATCTTGCAGTTCCCCAGTCCAATTCTACCCCTCACTGTTCTAACCCTACTCCATCACTAACCTTTTCCCTCATCTTGCTTTCTCAGTCTCTTTGACTCTATCGATGCACTCGGAATATTTTCTTGCCACCACTCTGTCAGCCTTCAGGCAGTACATACCACAGCACTCAGCTTATCAGACAGCACCTCGGGTGGCTAATTTTTGCAAAAGAGGATATATTTCTTACTCATAATCAAAATTCCAGTAACTGGGATATTTTCCACTGCAAAAGGGACCATAGAGGCTCTGTCAGAGACAGACAGCAAAAAAATTCAGTGGTTTGTTTGGTTTCCTGAACAAAACAATCTCATTTAAAATTTCTGATAAATCATACAAAGATAAAACATGCAAGTTCTTTATGGGAATCAAAGACTTTACTTGCAGGTAAAAGCCAGAGGTGTGTACAGCTATGACCTCATTTTATTTATTTTGTAGCCTTTTTCATCTCTAATAAAGAACCAGTATGAAATCATATTCCACTGGAAAGATTGTGAGCAAAGAAAAGAGAGAAGAAAAAGAGAAGAGGATATAAAATCAGTGAAACTATAAAATAATTTTAAAATATCTGTTGCTAGTATGCAAAAGGATCCTCTAGACAGAAACATAGTAAAAGAGAAGTACAGTGGCTTTCCAAAGAGGAGCAAAAGGAAAAACCTGAGGAAAGACAAAATAAAGGCACTGCTTCTGCAGGAAGGGAAGTGGAACAGCACCCTTCCAGTTATTGGAGGTTCACCTAATCAATTACCTGCAGCTGAGAGAGGGGAAGATCTGAGGCCAAATAAAGCTATCCAACCCCCAGAGAGGGGCTGTAGCACCAGCTGTAACTGCTGGTGTATCCAGAGGGACCAAAGCCACCCAAGACAACTAGTAGCTCAATTTCCTCTGCCTCTTCAAGTGGCCGTGATATTCTTTATTTCCTGTCTTAAGCTGTTGGGTAGCAGGTGGTATGTACTGTTAAGCTGTTGTCACATCTCATCCCAAAGCTGCTGGTATTTCACTGACTGATAAAGTGTGACCCTTTAATTCAAAACTTCAGGGACAAGTATTGATAGCACCTTATCCTATTAGGCAATCTACCACTCAGAAGAAGATACTGTTCATTATAAATAAGGTTATCAGAATCTGGCCCACAGAGTAGTGAGGTAAAACACATTACTATATTAAAGTGTTAGATTTATTATCGGTTTTGCTATGCAGGTATTGACAGGTTGCTGTGATAACACAACAAGTCCAGCACTTGACAAGAGCAGAGAAGAATTACAGAGCAGGTGCATGCTGCTATCACAGGGGTGAAGGGAACACGGCTGCAAAGAGTTCAGGTAGAATCTTTATGTTGTTGGCAGAGATAAAGTCTTCAAACTGACAGGAAATAATTGCCTAATAAAGAGTTATTGTACTGCCCTAAGCCCCAGAATGAAACAATTATTTTTATGTAGCTCCTCGTCTTTAGAATCTTAAATCCTCTTTGTTATTCTCTCATCTTTCCCTTGATCTTTGAAGACTTTTCCCTGTATATTTAACAGGTATTTTTTGTTTGTTTTCTCTCCCCCCAGTGCTGTCTCTGTGCCTCTGTGTGGCTCACTGGTGCAGTGAGCACCTTCCTGCCTGTAGCATCACATCATGGGCCAGATCATTGCAGGCATCTGTTATCCAGCGCAGCTGACACATTAACCTACAAACGCCCCCCGTGCTCTCCATTATTCTCACAGGTCAGCACAGTTCACTGCTACCCCGTGATAGATGATGCAAAAGGAGAGCAGATTAGAGCATCAGGAGACAGGAGAATGGCTCTGAATCTGATTAGTTTAGGCAGAAGGGATTTCATGTGATCCTAAGATGCAGCTGTAGTATAGAACGAGAGATACTTCTCCATGTCTGTCATAGTGACTGCAAAATCCCAAACGAGCAGAGGCACTGTGGGCAGTTGCTCATTTAATTAACCTGCCTTGACTATCAGATTCCAGGGTCTGATGTCATTTGATAGAGTTTTCACTTTGCTTTCTTAGATGAGATCACCCATGGAGACAGTGTACACACTGGCTGGATCAAAACTGTATTTCACATGCGAGCCCAAATGCAGCTCACCTCCAAAACAGCCTGCATGTCTCTATTTATCCAGGGTGCAGCACTGGAGAAGTGAAAGCTCAGGCTTTTTCTGTCGGCTGTTCAGTATCATGGCTGCAGCCCTGGTGAATCTCTTTTCCTCAAAATGGCAAATATTTCCAAGTGTGCCTTAACTACACACAGTAGTTAAGTGCCTCAATCACACAGTGGTGAACACAGAGGCTGGACAGGTACTGTAGCACTAGAGACACAGCCACCAGTCTTACAGCCTAAGTTTTATGATGGAGGATTATTGCAGGTTCAAATTCCTAACTTTTTTCCTAAATCTTTTTAAAAGTACCATGCTTTATAAAATTTTGAGACTCACACACATATACCACTACCTCTAATATAAAATGAGAAGGTTCGTATTCTGTCAAGTTAAGAAACTGTGAGTTGAAACCCCCTGGTGCTGGGAAATAAAGCATAATAGCCAGTTTGGTCTGCTCTCAATAGCTCCTGAAAAAGCACATTTGAGTGGATGCAGTAACAGAGAGTATTTCCTAAGCCTACACACCTATGGGAGTGTCAGAGAGTTAACATTTCCAGTGCATATTGTGCTCATATCGTGTCTTTTAAAATTAAGAACACTGCAAGTAACAGATTTGAAGTATAGTTGTCACTTGTCTTATCTCAATGAGAGAGCTTTTTTTTCTCTATTTTCCTGATTAGAGAAAACAGTGCAGCTGAATGAAGAATACAAAATAGACAATCTAGCCTACAAATTTCACCCTAACTTACTCAATGTTTATTCTCTGCTTTTAGAATACTGAAAAGAAGATAATGATTTCCTGAGTATATTCATTATCACCTCTCTGGGCCATTTCTTAGAGTATTTAAAATTCACTATTCACTCTGTACAGCTTGCCACTGGTCAGTCAAAGCACACAGCACCTTGTCTGTTCTCTGACTAGTAGATGGCAAAGAAGTAAAAAGTTTGTGGACATGTCAAAAAATTTTGTTCCGCGCATGGTAATGCTCACTTGGTAAATACTTTCTAGAGCTACTTGTGAAAATAAATTTCTATTACAAAGGTAGTTAACAAGAAGAGAGCCTTATAATGGGAACCAAAATGCATTAGTTTTTGAAAGAAATATTCTCTGAATGTGATATTCAATATTGCTCTAAATTAAGAAAACAAACTATCCATGATATTCAAGGGAGAGGTCTTGCTCTGCTAACAACATTCTGTGATAAAGGCAATCATTGTACCTGATTGCCAGAAAAGTACCAAATTTTCCCAATCATTGGTTAGTGAACTAAATATGGATTACTGACTGTTCAGAAGGTCTGAGGTGGCTTTTGTTGCCACACACAAAAAAATATTAGAAAGATTACAATAGGCATTGGAAACTTTCCAGTCACCTTTTTGTGTCCTACTATGCTTTTTAAGGGATTAATATTTTAACTCTTGCAAAGAGGAGACAAAATGCCAAGTTATGTGAACACAGGAGCACAGTAAGGAGCAAGAAGGTCATAGATTCATAAAGGCTAAAGAGAAAATCTTTAAAATCTGGATAATACAATTCTAGGCTCATTGATTTTAATGGACTTTGGATCAGGCCATTATTTCTGTTGTGATGACAATATCTGTAGAATAGATTCATTTTTACAATCATGACAATGAGCTAGTCTTTGATAAGTGCTTCTAATTTTACAGGAAAAAAATATGTCAGTAATTAAAGACTATCCTTTGGCATTAATTTTATAAAGTGTGCCATAAAGCTCTTTTTCAAATTAAAAAAGAAAATCTAGGCCAATGGAGTGCCAATGAAGAACCTGGTATGAGTTAACAACCCTTCCTAAAGATGAGGAGGAGACAGCTCAGCTCCCGGTTTAGTTTTGACCCCATAATGATCAACCTTTTCTTAATGGTGTCATCTCCAAATGCACCATCCAAAAATACATTTCAGCTTCACTGCAATCCAGATTTCTGGCTCTAGCAAGTAATTTTTCTGTGCCAGGCTGATAGTACAAAGGGCTAGTATAAAACCATTTACCTTTTTGTCAGCCACTTTTGGTTGACAATGACTGAAAGACATGTTTCTTGGGTTTTTTTAAATTTTTTGTCTTGTTACCTCAATTTATAATGGTTAGAATTTCAACTACCCAATTTATTTTTGTGAAGCAGGAGAAAAACATGGATCTTGTTCCATAATTTCTCTAACCAAATAGGAGTGCCTCTTTCCCCCACCTAAGGACTACTGAGTGAAATGCTTAATGGAAGTCAAAATGGCAAAAAACAACAAAAAAATAAATAACAACAACAACAAAAAAAACCCCAACAAAGAACCTGAAGATCTTTGTCCTTAAAACTATTAATGCCAGAGAAAGAATCAGAAAATTTTGAAGGCAACTTTAGAACTGTTGCTAGTCTGATTATATCTGTTTGGCAGAAGGAGAAAAGATGGGGACATAGAGTCTTCACTGGACCATGAGCTTTCTGTGACAGCATCTCTCTGAGGCAGGATTCAGGTCAATTGCCCCCAAATCCATTGATCCATTGATAGTTATGGGATTGTATGAAGAAGGATTAGCAAGTAACAATATCAGATGGGATTTTAAATTTATGATGTCTTGGAAATCTCTCTGGGATTTTCATATTTCCCTGCTTCCCAAAGCAAAAATCAGCTAAGGAATGGAGAAGCCACTAGCCTGATTTGCTACCATCCCACCCAGGGTATACTGGCTGGAAAGAACAGGCAATGATCTGCTATCAGGAAGCTCAGTGGTTTTTCCTGATTAATTTAAAGACTAAGAAACTTGAAGAGGAAATCAAATCTGAATAAATCTTAAATGCTAAATCTAGCTTATAGAAACAAACACAGGGCCCTAAATCCAGATGTTTTCCATTAATGCATTCAAAGAACTTCATCTGACAGCTGGATGACAGTGAAAAATACTTATTAATATAAGTAATAGGAAGTTAATTGTGTTCATTTAAGTAATACGAAGTGTTGATTTAAGTAATAAGATGATATAATAATTTATGCCTGTTTTAAGTATGATTTCAAAGAAGCAGGTACACAAGAAAACACTTTGTTCATTTAGGTCTGCTGATCTTTCAGCTCAGGTGGGTGGTAGAAGCAATTGCCATGCTTACCATACTATTACATTTCCCCAGTCTATGGAAGGGAACACCTTGTTCTTTCTGAGCTGGACTGTCTGTTTGGAAGAACAGAAAACATAATACAATGTGGAAGTACCACCTTTTGGTCACCAAAATAAAAATCAGAAAGAGAAGCAGAAAGAGAAACCAAACTCTAGAAATTTTAAGGAGGTCTTCACCAGCTTAATGAAAACAAAACAAAAAACAAAATTGAACAAGAAACAGAGATAAACACTCTCTTTATGAGGAGACTGACACCACCTGGGAAAGTTACTAAGAGTGCTAGCACATTTCTTAGCTGTACAGAGAAATAACCTAAATGTACAGCAGAGTCTGTGGGTTCCCACATAATTTAGCCACAAATATGAGGGATTTGACTACTTCTTCTTGTGCACATGAACAAAGATGCATATATGCATATATTTTTCTACATAAACTCTTAATGCCAAGGATGGAGAACAAAATTTGTGTGTAGGCTGTAAATCAATGGCCATTTGCCATTCTTTTAGTCTTGAGCAACTTTGCATGGATTTAATCACTGCTAACTTCAATACCTAAAATATACTGTGAAAGTTGTTAATTTTCTCTTTCTCAGACCTCAGAAATGAAGATTTCCACTTCTGCTTTTTTATGTCTATGGTGATTTACGTAGAAATTACACAGTCAAAAGACAAAAAATATACACAAAGAAGAGTACATACAATATAAAACACATAGGATGTCTTCTCTCAGCCTAAGGAGAAATGACAATTTTCCACCAGAACTAGTGAAGTAGAAATTCTGATTTATTGATCTTTGAGGTCAGATGTAAATATTTTCAGTTGGCTTGTTGATTTTTGTTGTGCTTGTTTTGTTTCCCACTGCCCTTTTGAATTTATGGAAGGTAAGGTCAAAGTGTTAATGCATTAATTCAGTCAGTATTAAAGAACCCATTTTACATCTTTCTGAGCATCCTTCGGAGCTGACATTCTGTTTAATATCTGTATCAGTCATCTCTGGAAAACAATGTCATGGTGAATCTTTAAACTGCCATATGATAGCAGACAGTTGTGGTCCTGTTTTTTACTTTAGCTGAGTTTCACTAGGAAAGGATAAGAGGAGAAAACCCTGAAGGGGAAAGAGATAAGTTTGCTTTCTTGAAAAAATGTCCTTTATTAAAGACTCAAGCTTCAACAAATCTGATGGAATTAAACTTGAGCAGTGTGAGCACCACTATTTTTTATGGCTTGCAGCAATTTCCAACTGAAAGGCAGGTAACCAGTATAATAGGCTTATACCTGATATTCTGGCTTTTTGCACATCAAGGACTTAATTATCAGAGGACATGTAATTTTGAGGTCCATTTTCCTGTAATTTTAGTCTTTTCATCCCCAAATCACTATGTCCTTTCAGAAAAGTTGCATGACATTACTGTATTGTAACCCTTTGGTACCATATTAAAGAAAAGCAACATTATGACTGGTTTACAGCTGGTAAAGCAAAATTGTGCCCATGTTTCCAAGGTGTTTGCTTCTCTTAAGTGCTTCAATTTGCAGTTTCCCACAAAAAGAAAAAAAGGAACTGTAATCTCCCTCTTGAGATAAGATTTTTACTTCAGTAAATCTTTACTAAATACATTGTAATGTTCATATTTTGTGTTTGTATACATATTTACTTATATTTCTATTTATGTAAGCACTGTAAACACATAGATTTATAAATCAACAGTATTTTGACTCTATTGTGCTTCTCAGACCATTGATTCAGATTGAAAAATACTACTTGATATTTCTTAGAGTGAAATCCATCGTTGTGTGATGGGTTACAAACTACTTGAGGCTCACTTATTTCAGGGTTTAAGTAGCACTTTGGTGATGCATTGCCTTGTACAGAGAGAATTTTGCCTTTAAAGAACATCCCACGTCTTTTCCTGTGATAGTTTAACTGTGCAGTAGGACTGTAAGTGTTGGGTGAGATAATACTGTAAAATTTGATGTTTCCCTCCTTCTCAGTTATATATATTTTTATTCTGAGTGGACTCTTTTCCTGTTTGAAAGAAGAAAAAGGGGGAGGATTTTAAAGCAAAATGAAGCCTTTTTTTCCATATATTACCAGCAGAGCTGATAATACAAATCTCATGAGAAGAAGTGAGGTGCAATCTGATGTGTAGAGAGGAGAATCAACCACATTTTTCCTTAATTACGCTATTGTGCATGCCTGATAGTAGAAATATCACACCATTTTCCTGGAAACAAAATACAGGAAAATTCTGAAAGGTGGCTGGTGCACACAAATTTATTATCACCACAGCTGGGCGTAGCACTAGGTTTTCTGTTTTCCTCAGAAAAACAAACCTGCTTTTATCTACCATCAGCTTCAAAAAGTACTGAATAGATCCTGCAATTCCCAGGGTAGAGGAAGATGAAATAAGATTAAGATTAGAGGAATGTGTGTGAAAAGGCACTAATTGAAGAACAGGAGCACTGAGAAGAAAGGATTAAACAGATTATAAATCTAATGTAGGGAATTGCTTCATGCATGACCGTGAGTTACACAAAATGAACTGCTGTGCTGTGCAGGGGCTTCTGTGATGACTCAACAACCCTCAAGACAAAGCAAGAAAGCTTTTTTCCAAATTTTTGGTCCTGAATGTATCCAAGCATTGTGCTCCTAACTGATGATATAAGAGGAAGCTGGGTGAAGTGAATTTTAGGTAATTTTTCAGAATTTATTTCCATAAACATAAGGCAAGTGGCTTTAAGTCCAGATGAGCAGTTTCATTACCTACGTAGCTTCCTGTCTAGTGATCTGTAAAGCTCTGTAGTTTTTCTACCCTGTGAACATTTAGACATCAATAAAATATCTCATACAAGTTCCAACATTTGTGGACATATTAATAATTATGGGTACAAAACTTGATGAAGATAGGTTTCAGAATTTGACAGCTGGGGGTGTTTATGAGAAACTGTTCACGACATCTTTGAAACTTAAGACATTTCCTGAAGAAAGTAAATTTCATGAAAGTCTAGATGTGTACTATCCTAAAAAATATCAACTGCCAAAAATAAATAAATGACCTGGCAAACACTGAAATATAGATACTATGTGTATATACACACCTGCAGAGTAGATAAGCAATATTTATTCTCACTCATATATAAATTTTAGATAAACTGAAATAAACATCCCATATCAATTACAGATTTAAAGATACTGCACTTCTTTCTTTTAAAAGATGATTTTTTGAAAACCACACAGAATGAAAACACAGAATCATGCACACAAAGAAAGCAGTAGCAGAAAATACCCACCACATAATTTATTTCAGCCTATTTCATGTAAGCCAGAAGGTAAAGCTCATTTACAGTGTTGTTGCTGGTATTAGACTATCAGACAGAGTTACAAAAATTCAGATCCTGATAATATACCCAAACCACCCATGGCATACCAATAATTTTCATACTGGGTAGCAATAAACAGATTTTTACACTCTATGACTTTCACAGCTATTTCTTGTTTTGGCTTGACAATAATTCCTTTTTTAGGGCAAAGAGAATACAACCAAGAAACATAAGCAGCAAGCATCCAGACTCTGGCTCAGGTTAAGGACACTGTGGTGGATAATGATGGTGGTTCACATGTTATGAAAGACTAGAATAATTAATTAAACCATTAGAAAACAGACTCATGAACATACCATCTGGAAGTGTTATTACATTGTGTGTCTAAATTATTCCCCTACGCTTAGCACAAATCTCTAAGAGTGGCAATTTAATTATAGAGAGGGTAAAAATTAAATTCCACAAGCGATTGGCAGGCCTCCTCTCCAGCACTGTCCTGACAAATCTTAGTAGAATGATGGTAGTTGATGAGTCTATTTCTTATGCCATAAAGATGAAAGCAAGCAAAGCCCCTAAGCAGCATTCACTATGCTGCCTTCCAGTGGAACCTGCCTGATGAAAAAGACCTGGGGCTGCTGAATCTACCTCAATCTACTGAATGAATTAATATTCCTACCATAGTACTATTAAAAGTGCAGTGGTTGCTAAGCAAGGTTGGAGAGGGTAAGAATGAAGAACATGTCAAAACCTGCTGCCTCACAGTTTTCATGCCTGCCCTCCAGAAGAGTTATGAAAGTCAGCCCATTCTCCACACTGCAAAATGGATGAATGGGCACCTCAACAATAAAAGTCATCTCAGACTACTGCTAGACTTCAAAACAACTTTGAACTTGCTTGGTGTTCGGAGTGCTGCTATTCCTGTTTTGATTTTTTTGGTTGTTTGGTTGGTATTTTTGTGTTTCAATATGTTTGTGTCTTTGCCCTCTCTGTTAGAAGTCAAAATGAGAAGCAGAAATAACACAATAAGGGGAGGAAAGTCAGTCTGTCGACAGTTTCAACCTGATTTTCAGATCAGAGATGCCAGGGAGGAGTAAGCATTGGGCAAGTACCAGAGTGTGCTCCAGAACTTTTCAGGTTTCCTTATCAAAACCTGCAGAATGGAAGAAACCAAAGACTAAAGCTGTTACATTAAGAACAGGAGCACTCACATGCGTGTGTTACTCTTGTAAAAGAGCTGTGATTTGGGTCTTGTTTTCATATGTGGGTCTCATTTCAGGATATTTCAGTGATGACTTAAACAACAAAAAGAAAACCATCAGCACTAAATGTGGTTCCCAAATGTCATTCTCCAGATACAACTTTTGTCTTGTTAGGCTGAGGTTGTAAGTGGCACTTCAAGCCTGTCCTGTCTTTTCTCTTTGCTAGAAGGTACATTTGTTTAGTAGAGAACAATGGGGAAACTTGGAATGATAGTACCCTTGCTTGTAAATACACTTCACTGTATTCCTGTATTATTTGTTGCTTCTAAATATTCCGAAGAACTAATTCAGTGCCATAAATCACTCGGGAATAAGGAAGGAATTTCACCAGTACTGTAAAATTTTAAATATTTCAGACATAGTTTTTGCAGGTTCACATTTTCTCTTATACATATTATTAGTCATTCCAGATTAAGTGTAAACTAAAAATACTTTAATTGAATAAAAATGTATTCCAGTATCTGATTTAAAACTGAACCCACCAATTTACTTAATACATTATAAAAAATTAATTGTTTGAGCCACAAACATTTTCTAGTGAAAACTTTTCAAATTTTATGCAAACAAGCCAAGTGTCAAGTGAGCATTCTCCAGAAATAAAGATACTGTGTTTATAAAAGTGAAGGGTTTAGCTTGATTCCCTAAATAATCCCAGTCCAATGAGTTCTTTAAAAAAACAGCTGCAGTAAAAACGTGTTGAGTGAAGAAATGGAAGAGTGCAGGAGAGCAGTGTGCATGGAGACAGAGAATTGTTAGCCTCCCCACATTTTACTGAACAGATCTGAGTAACCTAAAAAGTCCAATTTAATTCATGGTGTGCAGAAGCAGAACAGAACAACAAAGACCCTCTTTCACAGACATGAGTCTGTATAATTGCACCTTATAATGGCTCCCCCACAACTGCCCCTTGGAGTTGGGTCTGTTTGTTTATGTTTGCTGGTTGTTTCTCAGAAGGAGCTGTAAAAGGCATAATCACAGCAGCAGCAACACTAACCAATGCTATTAACTCAGCTTTGTAAACCCTTGATGTAGCTCTGACACTCAGTCTTACTAACTACATAGTAGAATTTAAGCTGGATCATTTAAATAATGATAAAGCTGTCAAGACTGATGTGATTTTCTTCTTGAGCAATTCACCTTCTATTATGGGTTTTATTGTACTTTATAGTGGGCATCTGTAAATCTGAGGATCAGCTCAGCTCCCTAATTTACACCCATTGCACGTACTACATGGTTTTAACTGACTTACTTTAGAAGGATTCACAGTAGTTGCTAGGAAACCTTTCTGTGTTCTTTTCACTTCTTATATAGCATTAGCTTTTCAATTGATAAGGCTGTACCTTTAGGTATAGAGGGATTTAAGCAGAATCAAACAATGACAGTAGGACTGCAGCATAGATAAGCCAAAAAAAAAGGCGGGGAGGGGGCGTGCAAATCCTTGTTCTTTGTACAGGTAATACAGAGGATTAGAGCAAAAGAAAGGACATTGCACATTTTCCATGAATATTTTTTAAAGATATTCTGCATCATATTAAGAAAAGCTGCAAAACAAAACTTCTTACTGTAGTTTAAAGTTTATAAATTTGTAAATGACTGTAGCAGAGAAGCCATTTCATTGTGCTACATTTGTTATGTGCCATGTCTTCCCGGGGATAATTTCCAATGGTAATGTTGTAAAGCATTTTTCTGTATGAGGGAAGGATAACTCCCATGCAGCTTTAAGGAAGCAAATGTTCTCGCCAGAAGTCTCTCTCTTGCAAATACATTTCCACTCAGATAACACAGTTAAGTCGTACTTTTTCCTGCTGAAATAGTCTGATAGATGGGATTTGACTACTTGACATACAAGCCTATGTGAGAACAACATAGAGACAGGTAGAGACCGAAGAGATAAAAGAAAACTTTACCCTTATCTACTGTAAACTGCATTATCTTACTGTTTCTCATCTCCACTGGGATAAAAGAGTCTCTTTTTCATTAGAAACCTTTTCCCAATCAATTCAAGTATACAAATGTGTATCTGATGCACAGCAGTAATTATATTCCTTTCAGATGCAGATTTTCCACTATGCTGTGTTTTTCCTCCCCAAAGAATCCCATCTCTTTTCCAAAGTTTCAGATGCCATTTGAGCAGACAAACTGTGAAGAGCCCACGACACTCCTCCATCTGCAAACCTTCCTGTTCCCTCCACATCCAGGTGTCTCATTGTCCTTAAAGCCTGATGGTGGCATTCAGCCAGGATCCCTGTACACTCAGTAGTCTGAACAGCACCACAACCACCTTTTAAGAGGCCTTATAGTAAATGTATAAATAGTGGAAGATTATTTTTTTCCTTTCTAATTGAAAGAGGAAACAATTAGAATTGTCTTTTCTATGTCTTTTTAATCTGGGACACCAATAAAACTGTAAGTTACTGTAGTTCTACAGCTATTTGGTTTTTTTTTTCCCAAGATTTCTAAAAGACAAATCCAAAACATTTTTTTCCTATACTGTCCCACAGAGGTTAGAGAGATTCATACGATGACAGACTCACTTCAGAAAATAATCTAATTTATTTCTTCCAATAGCCTTAACTCAAGTCTCTTGGGTTAGTAAATCTGGGTTTGCATTAACACTGTCTTGGGTAGAGTGAGTTTTTTAAACACCTACTTTCTACCAGTGAATATGAAAAAAGGAGAGAAAGGTATTTCTCAGCATCTTACTTTCAAAACAGCCAAATCAGAGAACATAAAATCATGTGAAATAATAAAGTTATCATATCTTCATTCCTAATGTAGTGTGAAAAAATAAACACTTCGAACAGTAAGAAAAGACCATGAATCATATTTCATAAGTGAGTCTAAACTTCATGAAGTTTAAAGGCAAGCAGGACAGTGAAAGAAATAGGGCTACACTCTGTAGATCATTAACATCAACCAGTAATGACTGTGCCAAATCCATATCAACCTTCTTGAAATGTGCATTTCAAAAACCAACATATTCTCAGAGCAATCTCAAGAAAGCACCTTGAGATAAAAAAGAACCTCCCACCTTCAATCATAGAGAATATCCTTTCCATTTAAAACAGTCATCAATATAAAATCCAAATCATAACAAAATGAGAAGTAGAAATTAACATACCTAGAATAAATTAGCCTGTTTCTCTTTCTAAAACAGATAAAAATTGTATTAGTTAAAAGTATACAGAAAAGACTGCTTTCACTCAGAACTGTGTTTGCAAGGCACTCTGAAAATATACACGACTAGACTAGACTAGTTCTTATCTACTTTATTCTCATTTTCCTTAGAAGAAGATATCTGAGGCTATGAAGCACCATATTCCTCCAAGAGGAAATGCCTGAGGATTGTAGCTGTACATCTTAAACCAGCAATGATAGACAAAGTACTAAGATTCTGTATGGAACTAGCTCATTTTAGGCAGATAAATACAAGCAGAATCCAGCATCCTTGTTATACAGCTGATTGTTATTTTGTCTACTAAGTTAGTGTTAAAAGATCAGTGGTGAAGAAGGAGTCTTTTATTTAACTTCTGCTTACCAGAACTACATCCTTATTTTGTTATTTTTGAAAAGAATGCTGTGTGGAAAAGAATAGTTTAATTAGGTTTTAAAATTGCATTTGAGGAGAATGAGACTAAGACTAGGCTTATTTCCACATTCTCTACTTCACTTACTACGTTGCAACACCCCAAACAATGAAAACAATACAGAAATCATATCCCTATGTATGATGACAGCTCTCACTTCAAGACTCTACTAAGAGCTCTCATTCAGCCAGTCAATACAAAGATGTATTAATTCTATCAATACAAAGATGTATTAATGCATTAACTCTGCACAAGATACATCAGAAATACCCAGAAATCAGGAATCCCTTCATCATTGCAACCTACATGCCAGATGAGTTCACTAAACCATTAGTGGGATTCCTTTACTTCCAAATGCCTTTTTTGGTCGCCTACAAACAAAATTTATGATTTTCCTTTTTATTGTGATTTTCTTCTGTTATGATTAATTCTGATTTTCCAGATTACAGATAACTGGGGAAGAGCATAACTTTGATATCGTAACTCTTACTTTTTTGGTTTCGTAGTTTTTAAATATCTAGCAACTGCTCGGCAGATTTCTCCTCTTTCACAACTTATGTTGGACCACTGAAGAACTAACAGAACTTGGCTTTTTTTTTCTGTATTCTGCTAGAGTCTCGACAGGTAATACTGCACAGTTCAAGGCTGTCAGACATTAAGAAGCATTCTCGCCCTTTAGAGAAATGCTAGTTGCACCAAAAAGTAAAAAGATATAAAGAAAGAAAGGCTTCTTTAACCACCAGAGATTAAAAGCACATAGAAATAGGCTGTTAGCATGTGTAAGCTGTTGCTACATTGCAAGGGCAGAGGTCCTTATATCCCTCAGTTCCCTGCACTGCTCTCTCACCAGTACTGCTGCACTTTACTGCCCATTTGACTTCCAAATCTCTCCACCACCAGTCACCTCATGACTATGGTGCAACACCTTGTGTCCAACCACAGCTCCAAATCAAGGCCAAAGGCCTTCTCAGTTACTGAGGGGGCTGACAGACTCTGAAAAAAAAGAAATCCAGTTCTCAGAGTCTGACTCCCATTTAAGATCAAGCTGCCCTTCCTCTTGTGAGCGTTTCTTGTCAGTCCCCTCAACAGAGCAATATCCTCATTGTCAAGTGATACAAGGACCTCATGAGTTTTCATTTCATCTCCCAACTACTGTTGCCTCATCCATCACACTTTCATGATGTCTTTGTAACTATACCAAGCTGAAGGATTTCTCATCCTCAACAGAGTAACAAGCTGGAAGACAGTTTCTAATCTACTTTGGCTTTTGTAACTAAAAGAGAATTCCAAAATGAAACATAAATGCTCTTCCCTGTTTTGTTTTCTTTTTTCATCTCCTCCCTTCAATGACCAGCTTGCTTAAGCAATTCTTTCCAAAAAGGCCCTCATAGTATGTTTTCCACTCTCCAACTCTGTGAAGGTTGGCAAACCCTCCACAGCAAGTCAGAAGCAATCTACCAGCACTGGGTTATAAATTAAAAAACCTTGACAGCCTTTACTTTTATAACAGCTGCAAAGACACCGCTGTAAAGGAGTGTCTGGTTCTTTCCTCTTTAGACTGCTGAGCCAGACAGGGTACCCATGGAAATGCTTGTATTCTCAGAGCTTCTAAATACATGTGAGCTTGTTGAGGGGGAAAAGTATCCTACAAAAATCTGTTGATGCACTTCTCCAGATACTATCCCTTTCATCGATCTCAAACGTTATATCAGGCTGTGGTGACATACACGGTAAGCATTTGAAAACTGATGATTAAACAAGTTTGTTTTCCTATGCCAAATGCAGGCTTGAGAAGGAAACAGCTTACATGGGTAATAAGGTTTGTTTTGGATCGATACGCAGTAAATTGCCCAGTGCTGATTATTTTGAACAAATGTGCAGCTCTACACCATATAATAAAAATCTGGCTGCCTTTTGTTACTCATGAAACTCATAAAGGTTAAACCTTTAGCCTGAAGGAAAAAAGATCCTTTTCATCCAATGAAAATTAATAGGACTGAGCATCCCTCCCCTTGCAGGCAGCTGTAATTTTTCAGCTAAGAGGCAGAGAGGTCCAAGAAGAATTGATGATGGAAAGTTTTTGTCACCACCATAAACACATTTTAAAAGCAGCTAGCAGTAGGCTGACTCTGAGAATTGCACGTCTGAGGCGATGCCAGTGGTACTTAGCACAGCTGCTCGTGGCTGTGAGCCTAATTCAATGTTGTTTGCCTCAAGATTTTCCAGTGGACCAATTCAAGTGGCAGCACACAGCTGATGGGCCATATTAGCATTAACACCTCACCTGCAAAATACATAATTACATTCAAATCTGCTGATTAGAAGCAAAATACAAACACATACTAGTGGGTTGCATTTCAGTGGTAACCATGCCCAGTGAAGAAAAGGAGTGGATTGTTATCTAGAAACAGTGCCACATTCTGCCTGTCAAAAAAAGATTATTGGTAGCTTGCGTAGGAATTAAAATTTCATACCATCCTTTTTTGGGTGGTGGTTCTTTAAGGCTAGGTAAATCTAATTCTGTTTATTTTCCACACATTTATTTTGCATCTCAAGGTTTTTAAAACATATTTCTGTGATGCTAAAAAAAGGAAATCTTCTGATGAATTGCTTCCTATATATACATATATATCGGTATATATATAGAATGAGCTGACAAATTGTGTGATTAGAGGATGTTAATCTAATATCTTTTAGCATAGTTGCTACTCTCATGCCAATCTTCTTTACTGGAGTACATTTGTTCCAGATTTATTTATTTTTAATAACTAGTGTTCACTTCAGAGTGAAGTTTATGTTTGTATTAAACTAATTTACATTCATTTGAAAGTGTTAAATCCAAGCCATTCCCTTTTTTCAGCTGGGAATACAGTCAAGCACAGTCGCTGCCAAATAACTATTTGGAAAATATGTTTTTATTATTGCTGTGTCTTTAGGTGATTATATGCAGTGGCTGATCTGAGAGCTCACTGCAGTCATTGTTAATACAGTGAACTAAGCTTTGTTCTACCGGAGCAGGTAACAGCTAAAAACCTGCAAACAAAAACTAAGCTTAGAATTTAGGCATAATTTCTTGAGTCTTACTTAAAACACAACATCCCAGAATAGGTAAGGTTGGAATAGACCACTGAAGGTCATCTGGTCCAACCTCCCTGCTTAAGCAGGGTCCTGTACAGCACGTTACTCAGGATTGTGTCCAGACAGTTTTTGGAAATCCCCAGTGAGGGAGACTCTGCACCCTCTCTGGGCAAGCTGCTCCTTGCATGGTCACGCACCCAGTAAAGAAGCTCTTCCTCATATTCAGTGTGCATCAATTCCTGGCCATTGCCTCTTGTCCTGTTGCTCAGCACCACAGAGCAGAGCCTGGCTCACCCCCTTGATACCCTCCCTGCAGATACTGGTAGACATTGATAAGATAACTTGATAAGTAAATATACATCGTATGTATACATCACACTATACATCAAATATAAATATTTGAAGAATCAATATGCATTGGTAAAAATTCACTGATAAAATAATGAATTTATGCAGCAGAATCCATCAAATTTCCATCCACAATGAAACATGAAACATGAAACATGGTTTTGGTTTTTTTACCTTAAAAATACAAGTACATAGTCTAGCAGTATATTGTCTTGCTAAATTCCATGTGTTTTGAGGTTATATTCTTGAAAATAATGAATCCTTACTTTGAAAAAACTATAATTGCTTCAGATATGCTACCCAAAAAAGAAACAACCAACATTAAAACACATATTTTATTAAAATGATATCTACTGAACAAACTCAATCTCTTTAAAGAGATTTCTGACAAACGTAAAGCTTATAAAAACATTTATAGAGATGGAGAGAACCTAAATATGTCCCTTTGTGTCTTCACACTCCTTCTGGGAAGGAGAGTCCCTATGAGGAAAATGGTGATCTGGATGTCTAATGAAGTCTGGATATGTTCTGTAAAATGGTAAAAACTGAGCTTGCACAGGTAGTCATAACGCTGATGCTTCCTAACTTTACAGACAATCTACTTCTACTCTAACATTCACACAGACTCCTAAGCATGAAATTCTTGCTGAGTGAAAGATAGGAAGAGGCTTTGCTCCCTACCTGCACCCCGTAATAAATTAGCTAAAATGTTTTCTTTCAGTCACTTTAAAGCCAGCTGCTGTTACTGGGCTTACCAGGCCAGCTGTGCTTGGGGAACACACTGCTTGCTGCTGGCAACACCTCAAAGGGATTGGATGAAAAACCTTCTCCTACCCTGCTTCTCCACTGATGCCATCCCTGAGCTACAGGCTTTGGAGCTGGCTCTGTGTTCTGCAGGTGGGATACTGCTAAAGGACACCAAAATGTTTTCGAGATTTACCAGATTTGTGAATAAAAGCCAGCTCTTTTCTCTGCTTTTTCTCTTGCAGATGTCCTATCCCCAAAGCTCCAGTAACTTCTTGGTGACCCCACTGCAATGAGGAAGCTGCCATCAGTGCTTTGAGATATGTTCTTCACGCCACAAGTGTGGGCTTATTCACTCCCTTTCTAATTTTTACAACATTAATAGACCTCTTAGAGGTTTTTCACACTTAAATCTCTTACTTTGTCAAACTAATTAGTGGTGTTTGAATCATTTTCACATCTCTGAGCATCCACATTCTTATAGGTTTCTTAACAGAGAAGTACAATAGAATGGCTCCTTCCCTGGTGAGCTTGAAGTTCAAGAAAGCAGCTACTTTACAAACTGTACTATAAGAACTTGTAAATGACACATATTGAATTGGTAACCCTTACAATGCACCCATAGCACTTTTACATCAGATCTTTCTTTGATAAACTGATCAACAATTCCTTTTTAATAAACTGTCTTCTTGAGAATGTCTCTTACCTTGATCAAATAATTGACAGCTCCTTTGCACAATTTGTGTATTTCTGCAAAGTATGGTATTACAAGGAAAAAGAGAATGCCTTAAAGCAACTTAGGTAAACAAACAAGAGGAACAATTGCTCCAAGGAACTGACTTTACCAACCACAGCCTCTTATAAGGACTATCTTTCACCAAGATTAAAGTGAAATATGGCACTATGATACACACTGATAACATGCAGTTAAAGCCTCAGAGAACAAATTACTGAGTTAACATGTTAGTGTAATAAGATGAAATTAGAATATTTCAAATTTCTTAATTAGAAATGAATTTTAAGAGAGAATCTGACCAAGAATTATTACTCAGACCTTTGAGAGAGAGGCCCGTAGTTAATCTCCTGAGTGAATTTGAAATCATGATTTATTGTCTGTCACACAAATTCTGTTAGCAAAGTAAATAAACTGCACATTTTTAAAAAAAATCTCATCTATTATTCTCAACTCTCAAATGTCTTTTTAATTTTAAAATTAAATATTCAGGAATGGCAAAATACTGCCTTTAAAAATGCGTTTCAATGTACTAATAAGATAAGCTACTGATTACAGTAGTCCAGGTGTTCAGAACTGCCTAGACATCTCCATGGAGCATGGCTCTGTGCTGTATCATCATATTCTCTCTTTTGTCGGGCTCATTTTGTTTAACAGAACATTTCAATAATGTACCAAAAGAAAAAAAAAAAAAAAAGAAAAAAAGAAAAACCTAAAAAAAGCTTTTATGTTTCACTTTATTTCATTCATTGCTGTTCTTATCCACACCAGAATTACAGTTTTTATCTGAAGGTGTTACGTGGGAGGTGATGAAGGGCCCAATGAACCTGCTTTATTCCCTTTCTTCCCACTTGTGGTAACAGGTCATATTGGGGTTTAGCTGGAGGGAGAATCTGAGCAGCCTCCCTTTAACAGGATAATTACAGTGCCATAGCTGTGCTGATATAACTCCCCCATGTGGATACTCTAGTCTAAGGATAAAAAATATTTTATTCTAGTATAATTACTTTCCTTTTTAATTCTATCTGAACAAATCCCTCCGAAGGGAAGGGATATCAAGATATCTACAAAGCTTCTTTTCTTCCTGCGGTCCAGCTCTCTCAGGGGAAGATGAGATGTTGGGACAGCACTGATTCCAACTCACCCAATCCCCCCTGTACTTCAGTCCAAGGAAGAGCATCATCTGCCATCTAGTCTAGACAAAGAGCCCTCTCCAGAGAGAAGAAGGGGAATGAAAATGAGGTACCATGAAATATGCCAATAGTACTGGGTAGGTAGAAGACACAGATAGATCTGTCTGCACGTGTTTCCCAGTGCAGAATTTCTGGGCTTGCAAACCATTTCTGTAATTTCACTTTCTGTATCAAAAAGAATTCATGCATTTAAAAATTACTTAAAAGGCTAATTAATAAAAGTGAAAAGAAATAGGAATGTTCTATTACTTATGCAAACCTTTCTTTTCTCTCTTAGAAAGACTGAAACTCTTCAGTGATGTTACATTAAAAAAATCACTCTAATTGATCTAGAAATAGCATAAAAGGTTTTGTTTTGCTGCCATGATAAATAATAATAGTGTGGATAATCTGGAACTGCCTGATCACACATCATTCACTGTTCAAGAATACATTTTGCATCATCAGCATGGAAAAAAATTCTCTTTGTTAATAGTAGAATGTCTACCCCACACAGCCTGAATACAAACAGTTAAGTCCACAGCACCTGAACTTTCCAATCACCAAGACAGAACTATTTTTAGGTATAAAGCTATTTTGTAGCATTTGATTTTTCTTAGGAGTGCAATTTTTAAAAAGAAAGTGCCTTGGTTACTGCTTTGCAGCTTTACCCCTCAGTTACTAAAGTGTCACAGGTTTTAAAGACCATCTGAACTTCCCCTTGAAAGGTATGAAAATACTCCTGGATGACTTCTAAACAATCGACTTAAGGGCAGACACTCAGCTTGTGTAAATCAGTATCACTCCATTTAAGCTACTGGAACCATGCCAGGATACCAACTTTCATCTGGCATGGTCTATTTTTTGCTTCCAACTATTCCTTCATGAGTTAAAGGGTTTCAGAAGAGATCTTTCTGGGTACTGTCTGACCTCCTTGAGTCTGACTGATGCTTTAAAATAGAACTTTAGCTGATGAACCAAACACTGCATCACATTTCCTCCCACAACAACAATCTGAAATAATGATCTATAGGCGCTTACTGTTGCCAGCACTTTTTAAATGTTTCCCCTGGTGCCTCAACAGTTGAAATCCCAGGAAGTTAAATTAGCTTGTAAATTTGACTGAATCAACACCTGCTCATTCAAAACATATTTTAACTACAGGAAGGAATTCTTCACTCTCATTTGGAGCAGAATAAAAACCAACCCAAGAACACAGAAATCATGGCCAATTTCAAGGCTCTGCTGGAATACAGAGCTAAGCCATAGCAAATTGTTGCTGTTCCATCCTGTTTTCTGTGGTTCTGATACACAGGCAAACCTAGGCTAGTAGTAAATTTATTATTTGCCATGCTTCTCCTGAAAAATAGTAAAATCTAGCCAGATATCTTCTGTCAGGCAATGTGAAACTAATTGAGAAGTAGAAATTAATATCACAGTATCGTTAATAATTTCTGCTTAGCTTTTGTTTTCTTACACGCTTTTTCATTAATACACATAATAGCAGGATATCCTGAATGCAAAGCAGTGGGAGACATTCAGATTTACAGACCTATTGAGGAGCTGGTGCTGTGTCTCTCTACACATACTCAGCTGGAGTTTTCACATGAGAACAGCAGCTGATAAGCCACAAGACCCTGGCTGGAATCAAGGAGGGAAGGAATTAGCACTGTCTCCTATGTACCAAGAAGTGCCACGGCAAAAGGGACAGTGGCAGTTTTAATATCAGTCTCTCCCTCATGAATACATATTTTTGATGTAAACAATTAAAGAAGAGATAAAAACTGAATTTTCAGCTAAAACGTTCAGGAAGCAGGTGTCCTGTTTGCCAGGCAGCTCTAGCTGCCATCATTTTGGAGGATACTTGGGCAGCTGCATTTGAAAAGCTGGAGTAAACCCCAGGGAAGGGAACACATGCAAAAAAATAGGAACAAGAGTTTTAAATGCATTCTGTATTCAGTTGTCCTGCGTAAGTATCAAATGTGTTCTCATTCCTAACTTAGGAAACTGTACAGCATTCCTTAAACTCACACTTAGACGAGGGCAGGGTTCCCTGACATACCTAGCAATCATTGTGTCAGTGCTGACTCTCAGCATCACAGATTCCAGGAACACAGCACTGGACCCCTCATAGCCACCAATACAGTCCTAACTGGGTTCACAGAAGCACCTTATCTTGAAAACAGTCCCTTGATTTTAAAGTGATTCACTGTTGTGAACATTGTTAATAGTATTTATCAGCACCCTGCCATCTCTTACCCTGCAGCAGAGAAGTCGTCCTCCCTAGAAATGAATGACAGGAAAGAATGAAACTCTTATACACACAGAGAAACCAAAAAATAAAGAGAGAACAAAAAAAGGATAAAAGCATCTTAACTGAAGATAACTTTTAGTTATTGATCATAAATATCTCAAATTTCTTTACTGGAGTTTCATCAGGGGAGTGACACATTCATAATCATGCTACAAATATATTCCTCATATATCCATAGATTATACAATATTTCTACTGGAACTTTCGTTGCTGCTTTAATTTTGTGCCAGTCCTTTATGGATCCCTGTACTAACTACTGTCAAGGGAACAGTTTGTATTTTGTTCCATGTATAGAGGGTGAGGATTATACTGAGACTTTAAGAAGAGGAGAGATAATAAACAAAAAAAAAAAAAGGCAATAAAGAAGAGACATTGGAAAAAATAGAACATCAATGATCTTGTAGTTCTCAACCTTTTAAATCAGTCAATTAAGGATGAACAGTAAGTTAATATTCTAAGACCAAAAAGAAGTGAATTTGGAAGGCTGCACC
Source organism: Drymodes brunneopygia (assembly GCA_013400955.1). Taxonomy (NCBI): domain Eukaryota; kingdom Metazoa; phylum Chordata; class Aves; order Passeriformes; family Petroicidae; genus Drymodes; species Drymodes brunneopygia. Next base: position 1,254,102 of record VZTZ01020280.1, on the reverse strand, counting down.
TTACAGAATTGGAACAGTCACTTTTTGTGAAAGCTTTAATAGTCCATGTCAAGCTTCTGAAACATATTAATAAACAATAAACAAAAGTTCAGTGTTTCTGAGTTTTGGACTGTGTCATAGCAGCTAACATTGTGTTAGGTGGTGTGATGCTTGGGAAGCACAGTCACAGGGCTGGTATAAAATCTCACTATGAAGGGAACAACAGAAAATAGGCTTATGCTGATGATGCTGAACAGCAGCTTTTGATCAATTATCATAACAGAAGTAGAAATAAATAAGAGGGCCTTTGTTTTTTCAGGCCACAACTGCAGCACAGTGTCACACTGTCCCATCACACTGCTAACTGCAGCATTATACAGACACTGAGCCTCTCCATCACGAGTATCAGAAATAATGTTTAACCCTCCACAATGAAACATACATTTTTTCCCTGATGAGTTTTCAAAGATATCAGAACCTCAAAACACTTAAAACCCATAAGTAATCTGCTGTTTAAGTCACGACCAAAGAACACTGCAAATCTCTTTTTAGTCAGAGGAACCCATCAGATGATCCCACAAAGGATCCTGCTGCCCACAAAAAATCACCTGGCCAGTGATGCACACTGACTCAGGTGATTCAGGGATGGCACTGACCCTGCCCAGGTTTCTTGGACAATAAAACCTTGCTGGGTTTACTGTGCCAGCACAACAGATTTAGTAAAGAGTCACAGTGCCTCTGTCGTCTGCTTCCAGTTTTCAGTCCCACAGTGTAACAACTCCTGTTGAAACACTTGAAATTTGAAAACTGTAGGAGACAAAAAACGTGCAGTGTAGGGATGCCAAACAGTGCTGGGGTCTCCTAGATACTCCTGGGACAATTACAGGGGATATAAGCTGGTATTAGACCCCAGGGCTTGAGACAAAAGACAACTAAATCCCAAATAACAGTTCCAGTCACGGAAATTGAAGATGGAGTTAGAGAATAGTGACATGATGGAGTGACAACTTGCTCTGCGAAGAGGGAAGAGAGTGTCAAAACTGACACAGGAGCTGTAAGCCTGAATGACAGGGAAGATGCTGAAACCACTGATGGACAAGTAACAGTGGATGTCAGGAAAATGAGGTGCACCTGTGAAGAAGAGTTAGATCTAAGCCAGTGCACAGAATGCAGCTCAAACAGAACAAGGGCACGGGAAAAGTAAGACCATGTTAAGACCTAAGGTAGGAAGGCCTTCTCCAGGGACCAAGGGGGAGAGGAACAGAAATAGAAGGAAAATTTGGATGTCTATTCAGAGAAGTGCTAAAAGCAGAACTTACATTTTTCTGCCCTGAATTGTTAAGTCCATTTTAGATAACTTTATTTAAAGAATGCGGTTCTGCCATGTACTGGATTCTTGTCAAAATTATTTCAGGTTAGCCAGACACCAGGTAACCCACAGTGCAGTCCCATATAGAAATGTGCTTGACACATCATAACATATTAGCAGTGAGAAACTGGATGGTGATACAGGCACACTGACCTTGGATGTCTTAGCTGACACTCCAGAGGCATGTATAGTTAATTCTGAGTTTGCTCTTGGAAGGTCTAAACCCTTCTGTGGTGGACATCTGGAATAAAAAAGAGAGGTGCTGAATCTATATTGTAGTTTGCAAAGTGACTGAAACGTAGATGGTAATAAGGGAATTCTAGCAGTGTAGAGCTCAGTGCCCATGTCTCTCCTTGCAAATACAAACCTTTGGGATACAGAAGTGTTCAGCTGTGGATTTAATGCCAGACAAACAATAGAAAAGGAGGAGGAATCCCAAGAAACGTGAATCGCGGCAGGGTTCAGATAACACTGGGGGAGGAAGCTGTTAATGGAAATTGTCTTTTTGAGAGAGACTGGAAAGATCGATGTCTCAAGACATTTTGGGGTGCACGTGTGTGGGGAAAGGACAGGTCAGGCCTTGCCCAGGTGAGGCAGTGCCCTGCCCTGTGCACCCCAGCCCCAGAGGCTGTATCCCAGCCTGGCAGTGACCACCAGTCCCTGGCACAGCAGAGGCAATGCTCCACACCCACCTCTGGAACCCCCAACCCAGCTCCTGAGTGGCCAAATGACCAGAAGCCTCACCTGGGGGAAGGGCCCAGGAAGGCCAAGGGATATTTAGGGCTGAGCACCAGGCAAGAACATGTCTTTACCCTACTTCCTCCTGGAATTTCTGTCAGCTGAACACTGCTGGAAAGCAAGACCATGCCAGGAGATGGCAGCTACATGTCTGCTTTTCTATATCCTGTCTGTTTCCCTTTCTTCTTCTAATTCCCTCTTCTCAGAATTTTTGAGTAACGATCTTAGAGTTAGCAAAGTTGAATAGGCCAAGTTAATGCTTTGAGAAGGGTTTTGTGTTGATTGAATATTTCACTAAATCTTTTACCAAAGTTCTTTGATTTTCTAAAGTTGCCAGTAAAATCTTTTTGTTGTTTTGACCTTTTGAGAATATCCCGTGCATCTAACTCAGAATAGATGAACAACCATAAAGCCCTTTTTAAAGCCTCATCGAGCAAGTTGTTTGGGGCCTTACATTGTTCCAATATATTTATCTTTCAGCTGAAAATAAATTCCTTCCTAACTTGTATTTATTTCATCCCTGACATGTGTTTAGTTTCACTTTTTGCTTTGTTCTTTCTCAGGTGTTAAAAGGAAAAAGAAGAACACTTGAAGTCCAGTGAACATAAACTGTGACATCCAAGTTTGAGATCTTAACTTCAAAGGCTGACTACACAGAAGACAAATATAGGTTAGCTGGAAAAGTGCTAAAGGAGTGAGGTAAGTGGGTGACTGATGAGGAAGGCTCATCAAAACCTATCTTAAAGTTCAGTAGGAAGTCTCTCCCTGCTATCACTAAATGACTGCTCCAGAATGCTGGACTGCCAAAAACCTCCTTTGAATCTCCACCCTGGAGTTCCTCAAGGCTTTTAAGATCCAATGTCCTTTTTAAGGTCTAACAGATCAAATACTGACGGTGCTCACTTAACCCCAAGAGTTGCTAACCCCCGTGATGCAGCTGTCTTTGCTGGTTAGTTTATCTTTCCCTTTCAGATATTACCCTAACAGTCTCTTTTAAGCTATTATTTATCTATGCAGCCTGAGGTTCATCCTAATAGCTTTTTTGCTTACATGGAAATAAATTCTAAATATGCTAGAAATTAGTATTTTCAGTTTACTTCACTCAACTGATTTCTTAAATTTATTTTTTATCTTTCTTTTGTATGTCTTTAAAGTGAAGCAATAGACTCATCTCTTAACCTCCAGTTTAACTGAATTATTAATCAGGCCATCAAAGTTGTTTACAGTTCTTTGTGTTTTGCATTTTTAACGACTGATCTTCTACAACATGCTCATTACTTTCAAAAACTTTACTGGTAAGGAAATCTATGCAAAAATATGTCTGGGTCCTACCATTACTTGTAGTATTTTTCTTCCTATCAACATCTGGAAATTACATAACTCTTGGGAACATTTATTCCTGAAAAAACAACATAGGGACTTTACCTATCCAAGCCTAATACTTGCCATATGGTGGCTATAAAGGTGACATGAGGGGTTTTTGTGAGTTTGGTTTTTTGTTTGTTTTTTTTTTTTTTAATAAGGATGAGAAGACATTTGAAGGTAAAAAAAAGAAGAGAGGAAAAAAAGAAAGGCAAGAGCAAAGCAAGGACAATGTCAGAACAGCTGCTGAGAAAAACAGGCAGACAAATCAGGGAGCAAGTAAGAAAAAATAAGTGATGAAAGAACACATTGAGTAAGATTTCTAGTTGGTGTCTGTCTCAGGAAAGAAGGAGTGTCTCCTGTAATTCTCTGTAGATCAAAGGCTGTTAAAATCAATATACAGGGGATGAAAAGACACCTCACACGGTGCAATACTTAGACAAAGGAATCCACAAATTTTTGGCCCATTTTACAAATGCATCCTAAGGCGCTGACATTAAGGCAGTTCTAAAAGTCAGGTTTACTCAATTCTGTAGTACCAGCCCAGCAGCATGACACTCCTGTAGGTTGGGACAACACAGCTTTGCTATCGTGACTGCTGATAAATATCCCACCTGTTCTTGAGGAGACTTTCCCAGAGTGTTTAGGCACTAATTGCCACACGGAAAGCATGGATTTTTAGGCAGTATGTGATTACTAAATACAGGGACACTTGCATTCTACCAGCCATATAATTACATGGATCTAGACTGTGATGAGCTTTGGCTTTAGCCCATTACCTGGCTTAGTCTCAAGCATAAACATAATCCTAGAGTGGAAGGTGAGAAAATCAAATGGGAGAAAATCTTATGTAGATACAGTAGAGGTTGTCCAAGTAGGACAAAAGACAGAACTCAATAGACAAAATGACAAAACAAGCTGATTATTAAAGAAGAGAAATTTGCAGCTAGTAGACCATGAAGAAAAGAAGGCTTTTAAAAGTCCCGAAAACACTGTGACTGTAAGTGAAGGAACTGATCCAGAACTACAAATAAAATGAAAAGGAGCAAGATTGAAGCAAGGTGCAAAGCTAAATAAAAGCTAAGTAACAAAAACTGAAGGGAAATGGCAAAGAACAGAAAGTTCCAGGGGTCAAACTCATTGAAGAAGAAAGAAAAAGACAGCTGAAACTACAACAGGACTCTGAAATATAAGAGAGCCATCATTATTTATCAGTGTCTGAGAAGGGATAGAAAAAGAAATGAAAATGATGCCTGACCTACTATGAGAAACAGAGATCATATTAATTCTAAAAGAAAGGAATTATCTGGCTGTAGCTAGACAGTGCACTAATAGGACTGGTACAATTCATCTTACATACCCATTACTATGAGTAGTACCTAAACACAGGTATTATTGTACCTATCTAGTGCAATAGTACCAGCAACAAATTTAACCATATAATTTAGGATGAAGGTACCAAGAAAAGCTCAGATTCTCTTGAAGAAAAAGCAAACTGAGCCTGCAATACTCTGCTTTATATATGTCTCTGGTAGAGACACCATTTAATCAGATTTTTCTCAAATATTAATTTCTATACAAATGAGTTTCATAAAAGTACATTTAAGTGGAATATATTTGAGAGGGATAAGGATGATTCTTCCTCCTCCATCAGAAGGTAAAATACTTCTAGTTTTAGAAAAGATAAAAAAAAGTATATTCCAAGTATTGGAATCTGAAAATGAAATAGACTGTAATTGACTATTCCCAATTCCAAATGAGAAAAGTAGGAGTAGTTTTAGCAAAAATAGCAGCATAACATTCTGTGTTTACTTTCCCAATTTATATAATGCAAATTGTTAGTTCCAACACAGTCTAAGTAAAAGACACTTACATTAAAAGTATGAAGCTAAATTGCTAGTCTAGGCAGATCCAAGTCCCACAAAGTCATGTGAAAACAAATCTTTGCACACACCCTAGGGAGCATCTCAACTGGATGGCACCTCTTTAAGACAACATTCTGTGCACAGAGCATGGCAGGATATTCAGTCACTGCAAATTCTCAGCACAAGTGGGAAAGCTAGATTTTTTATTAGATTCCTTCATTATTTTTCTTAGCCCTTTCTTCTGTTAAGGTGGATTAAAAGACCTACAGTTATCTCATTATGTGAGTAAAACATAAAACAAATTAAGGAACCTCATTTGTCAGACCAACCCTATCTCTCAAGCCAGAGAGTTCACACCACAGGCTTGTGTTTCTGCTTCTGAGCTGTCACCAGGCAATTAAATGAGTCAAAGGGTGAATTGAACACTACAAAATGACTGACCTTCACCAGTTTTCATTTCTTACTTCTAAAGCACAGAATATAGACCAAGCTCCAAGTCAAATTAAAATTCATATGTGTTTTATCCTTTGTCTTTGCACAGAACTCTCCATGTGACCTACTTGGTACAATTCATGACTCAAAACATAGGCATTACATGTATATTGCTATGACTCATATCAAGTCCAAAAGATTGATGGTTACTTCAAAAAATTAATTTTAAATAAGATGCAATAAATGTTTCAGAGTATACATGGCAGACTTTTATGCAGGATTCAGGTGCAAAACTGTGCTCCCTTTGCTCCAGGTCTTGTGATAGATGTATATTTTATCTGTCTATTCTATGGTGCAGCAGAATGATAATTCTTCTTTTGGCTGTAAGAGCCCCAAGGAGTTACAAACACTGCCATGGTCAGAATGAGGTCAGGTTATTTCACATCCCTTTTCTCTTGTACAGCAGCAGGAGGAAAAACATATGGCATAACAGACATGAAGTCATATTGCTTGTTCTAAACATAGTTTTCTATTTCTGCCACATGTGGAAAGTTCCATGTGTAATAAATGTCAAGAGCCCTTGCATTGCCCCAAATTTTTGAAAATTCTTCCACTTGTTCAGGCAGCTAAAGCAGAAGGGGCACAGACCTGAGCACTCATACAAAAGCACCCAAAGATCTGCATCTTTCTTCAGGATGCAAAGAAATTAACTTACAACAGCAAACCAGAGAACAGAACTATAATCCAGCTTTTTATTGACACCATTGATCACATAACCATAGTAAGCTACGATGGCCACATTTGGCCTCCTTTTCTCATTGCAGGATGAACTAAGTCTGAAGTCACCCTGAAGATGACATGTGGGGCCAAGAGTGACAGGAAGAGCTAAGACAGGCTGAGGTTCAGTTGGTATTTCTCTGTTGTCCCCAGCTCAGCCCTCCTGAGCAGACCTGGTGAGGCAGCACAGTGCCAGGCACAGACAGGTGACCTCATCACAAGCTCTGGGCTTGGGTTCCCAGGCTACATGGATGGGAAGCAGGCACTGTTCAGTGTGCAGAGATCCTCTGGGCATCCATGGACACGGCTTAGAAGTGAATTATGGCAGAAGCTACACGGATTTTTAGGAGACAGGGTGTGAGGATCTTCTTCAACATTCGAGTACTGAACTTCGAGAGAGTGTTTCAACTTGGACTAGAAACGGCTTATGGAGAGCTAGGATCACAAGCCCATTTATCATAATACTGGCAACTGCTCCCTTTGCATTCACAAGGAATGGGGGGAGTCTCACCAGAAAATGTGCTGTGCCTTCTGCAGTGTCCTCTGGGGCAGCATGGCCCTTTACTTGTATTCAGAAAAATGCCTTAAACCGCTTTCATATCATGTATGCTTCACTGGGAGCCTTGCACAGTCATTCAAGAGGAAAGAAAAATAATGGATAATTAAAAATATAGTCATATATTTCTTTAAAAATGGTTATATATATGTATATGCAAACAACTTCAGAGTACTTTCATTGGAAATATCATTAATAAAAGCCAGACTGACTGATGGAACTCCCCCCTCAGGCAAAGTTTTCATTCACTTCAGTGGTATATCTGCCCGAGGAAGGCCACAGGATTTGGACTCGATACAAATCAACCTATGAAATATTCCCTCCCCAAAATAAAACTAAAAAAGAGCTGCTGCTCCACCACCATAATGCAATTATTCCAAGTGTGTGCTCTCACACTGTCATTATGCCTGCACAGATAGTTGCAGGGGAAGCAGTGCACTGTGTTCCCTTCTCCCAACATACATCTCTGCAGGTGATTTTAATGGGGCTGTTAATAAGCTGGCAACCATCCCAGCCAGATGCAGCACTTTCAAACATTGTCCTTACAGCTTTGTCAGAATTGTTGACATGGCATGTCAGTAATGGAAAATTGCCACTGCACCCAGCAACCATCTTCATTATATGGAATCACATTGTTAATCTACAGCCAAATGCAACTTGAGGCGGAAAGAGAGTTTAGATTGCACCCATCTGTATACTATCACTCCAGGTGGCAGGTCGTTCTTCAGGATTAGAGATTGAATCAGTCTTTCCATCATCAATAAGCCCTGCTCCACAACAAGAAGCTGTCAATCCAATATTTTACTTTCAGCACCGTGAGGACCGCACAGCATGGTAATGAAATTTCCCTGTAAGGAGACCACGGGGATCTATACCAGAGAGATACATCTCTTTAAAAAGCTCAGGAAAAACCAGGCAGCGTGCTGCACAATCTGGAGGGTAACTCGGTTTCCAGCACCACCCTAACTGCTTTATTTGTTTAGGGGTGAGATCTACCAGATAAACCAGCATTTTAATGCTGGGTTGTTTCTTATTCTTTTGGTAGTAATTGGTATTGGGTAATTATTTCCCATTTGGAAATGTTTGACAGCCTCAGAAAAGGCTTTTACTTCTGGAACAAAGCGAGCTTGTTGATATACAGATGCTACATTAAATATTTTTCATCACTTATTACAACTAAAACCTAGGCTAAAAAAACTGTTTTAAATTGCCCCTTATTAAAACTTACAGGATATTATGTATTATCTTTTCAAGATGCAGTTCAGCATCTTCCAGAGCCAACTGGAATTTCTTCAAAGCCCACTTGCCACTTGCAACTTTATTGCACTGAGAAATCTCCTGCCCCCTTAAATTAACATTTTCTCTGATGTATTTATAGTATGCCTCCAACTACGGTACCTAACCACCATCTCCAGGACCTTCCTGAATCAGAATTTTACTTCAATACTTCAGGCATTTTGACTTTCTGATGATAGGGTTATTTAAAAAATATATACTATAAAAAAAGTATACGTGCATACTAGCTGCAACACATATACTTTGTTTATTACAAATGAAACAATGTTCATAACAAAAATATCACGAGTGCAAAATTCTCATATTGTAACTGGCATGTAGCTTCTTAAATGTATATTATATGTATTGTATTCATTTTGTATTAATTTCCCACTTGGTTATATTAAAGATTGTAAATTCAGCTCCTGCATCTTTTTTTTTTCAGTATTACTGTTTTAACTGATACTGGTTAGTTACAGCATGTGTTTTCAAAGCAGATAGAAATAGGAATAAATTCATTTTCTCAATTTTTCACAGTCTTATTAATTTTTGTAGGTTATTCATTTGTTAAACACATAACAAGTTCAAGCTAACAATTATGATCATTAAACAGAAATGACTATGTGACACTGTCACAGAAACAGCTGAAAATAAGAAAACAAAAGAAGCAGAAGACATTACAACTATGGAGATACAGAAACAGAAGACAGACTCTAAACCCCTATTTTCTGAAGCAGTAGGACTGGTAGAAATGCATCCTGGAATAAGTCTTTTTCCTCAGTGCATCATTTGGTTTTGGTTTATCACATCTGCAAATACAGAGAACACATTTGTTTACAAATACAGTTTCTTAGGAAACAGATAATTTGATTATTATCAACATATTACTGTTGTATTTACCCAAGGGAAAAAAAAAAAAAACCAAAAAAACCCCACACCAGCTTTCTTTCCTGAGCTCTCCTTTTTATTATGCTGACACTGGGTTTGGATTGATGATGCTATTTCCTTCCTAACTACAAGGACTACAGTCCAGTACATATGGAGGGGGCTCTGCCCACAGGACTACAGTGCAGTAAGTTGGAAATCCCTGTTCCAGCCAGAATAAATTTTCTAGCTCACAGAAAAGAATATTAGTAAATATTCCATATGTGGCACCTGTTACACCCACCCTGCCCTGAGAGGAATGCAATGATTCATTTCTTCATGCTGTGATCATTTAATGAGAAATATCAGATTCAATAAATTATTGGTATGGACTTAAATTTAATCTGAAGGGTAAGGATGGAAATATGGAACTTTTCTCCCACATTCCTTAGTCATTTTATCATTTATAAAATAAGGCCACATCCTGTGCTGTATTCTGTTACTTTTTCTTGGAGGCTAACTAACTTGATGCCATGAAAGGAAACATCATATGAAAAGAAACACCTCTGCCTCAGAAAAAGAAAAGATTTGTGTCTAGAACTCAAACTCCTCTGTTTATTGTCAGACCCCAAACAGACCTTTCTGATGACCTTGGTCTTGCTTGCCAGCACTTATAAGAAGATAAAGGTTACATTTACACTACATTTACACTACAAAAAACATTCTCTGGCATCAGACCACCTGGTACAGCACACTTGGATCTACATTTCCTGCGGGTTTGATTTCATCAATAAAGGATTAACTCTGTCCAAAGTGTACTGCAGCCCACACTGTTCAGTGTTTGGCTTTAGTCCCTTTGGCCCCTTTTGCTGTTTTATTACCCATCTCAGAAAAGGGGGGTGTTTTTGCTGTGCAAAGCGTGCAAAATAACAATCCTGGCACAATCAGCCAGAAAGGCATTTTTTTAAACATGATGCTGAGTCTATATCATGTGCCATGGGTATAGCATGTGACATATGAAGATATTTTAGGGTGCAAAGTTTGCCAAGACAATGTGGGAAGACGATGTAAACAAAGATACCAAAGCTTTACATACACTTAAAAATGAGCTGTCCCTTGAGTGAGCTGACTGCTAAACCACATCCAGGTTTGATTTGAAAAGGAACTGGCTGGTGTACTCCAAAAGAAAGCCTTTGAGTGAACTACCAGGTATGCTCTGTGTATGTTAGTCTAACAGGCTCCCAAGGGTCTTTGGGAAGAGTCAGGACCACGGATGGAAACATGACCCTGCTTCCAAGTGTAAGGATTCCCATTTTCTGAATTCCAGTTAATTTTTACCTACTGGTGTCTCCTTGCCTGAATTTTCTACATGCTTACACACAACTGTAGAAAGAGTTGGAAAAATAAAGGGTACTGCTTTTTCCCAGCTGCTTGTTACCACCCAGTAATAGCAGGAAGCAGTACAGATCAACTTAAGTGATCACTGCTATCCTCTGGCTGAACTTCTGTCTGATTTGTCTCCCCCTTTCCAGTGATAATTCCATGATAGATAAAGATGAGTGCTGCAGAACCAGTGCTCCTCTTCTATCCCTTTCCAGTGGCCTGTGAATTGGTTCGCTGCACATCCCATCCCATCTGTGTGTGGTGAAATATAATGATCAGTGTTTGAAGGACTTTTTTATGTCTTTAGATGGACACTAGTTTTAATACCATTCTTTGTGTCAATGAAACTTCCAATGCAAAGAAACAGCAGGAGGAAAAAAACTTAGAGGACATGAAATTGAAATGAACAGGCCATGTGTCATACCCCAAGGAATTTTGGCTCAGTGCTACAAGCATCTTCCAAGAAGATTAAGCATCAAGCATTAAATCTGGCCTCCCACGCTGCCACACTCAAACACAAAGTATGAACTTTGTTACTGAGTTTCAAAGGGGGTGGGAATTTACTACCAAACCTTCAGAATCACCTTTGTACTCCTTGTATTTTCAGGTTGCCTGGGAACCTGTTGAACTTCTGGCATCAATTAGAGAAAGCTGAAAGCTACACTTCTGGCTGCAAGCATCCCTTATGAGCCATCCACCTGTCCAGAAGAGCCAGATAATGGACCATTCTGGACCTGCCTGCAACCCCAGAACACCTCCCAAGTAAGGAGTATTTCTAAAGGCTGTTACCCTTTAATGACCTCTTTATATTGCCAAAGTGATGTAATTTGGATGAGTCCAATGGACACTTAATTCTTTCATGTGCATTTTTAAGCTAGTGAATACAGAAATGCACCCCACCACAGTCTATGGTGGATTTATCTGTCACTCAGGCCTAATGAATTTCTCCTCTCACTAAGCAGCCTTGCAGCAAAATTTTCTAGCTATATAACTAGAATGAGACTTTCCAATGTATGCTGCCCAGTTACAGCAATTTAGGGAACATACCTGTTTAAATGAAGATGGAGGAAAGGTGGGTGATTTGTATAGAAAGTGGCATCATCTGAGAAATCATTTTAAAAGGATGATTACAGCCATGATATGTGCAGAGGCACAGAGAAAGAAATTGGCTTATATGGCCAGTTATAATATATTTCACCTAATGGAGGAAAAGCTGAGTCAATGAACAATTTTGTATCACCGTTATTGCAAAATGATTACAGCCCCCTTTATCACAGCTGTACAATATGCTGACTGAACAGGAAAACATGCAGTACACACAGCGTAGTGATTTCCACCACCGTATAAGTAAATGTCAGACTTGTTCCATCTATTCAGTGATTTTCTTAATGAAAACCTCAGCATAATGCTGGCATTTTCCTCCTTTCATTTAATTCCTGCTCTCCTCTTTCATCCACTGTTTGACCTTTGCATGCACTTGGTAGCTTGCCCAAGGTGCTGTCACACCTTCATTGCTCCTCTCTAATGATGGTCTTTCACTGCCAGATTCAAACAGGATACTTGGGAAGGAATTGCAGGCCCTGTTCCCAGTACGAGGATGAAAATCTGAATGCTTCACTACTTTAGGTGACTTTTCAATTCTTCTCTGAAGAGAACAACCAATGATTGTTTACCAAAATTAACCTGTTCATATAGCATCCTGTTACAGCAGTCTAGGACTCAAGAGAAGAAGGAGCAACTATTTCAGCAGCAGCACAGGAATACCAAGGACTAGTCACTGCTGAATGAGTCAGATGATTAGTGGAATATGTTTTCTCAGCACAGAAGGAAAGTGATGACACACAATCAGAATGAGGGGAGTTTTACACAAGACAATGACAAACAGGAGTAATGTCAGTTTTATAAGATAGGAAGAATTTTATACCATATGGACCAGTTTTGGTCACCACATTACAAGAAAGAAATTAAGCTAATAGAGAGCACCCAAACAAGAGCAACAAAGAGGATGAAGGGCCTTGAAGGGAAGCCATATGAGGAGTGGCTGAGGTCACTTGGTTTGCTCAACCTGGAGGAGACTGAGAGGGCACCTCATTGCAGTTACAGCTTCCTTGTGAGGTGAAGAGGAGGGTCAGGCACTGATCTCTTCTGTCTGGTGACAGTGACAGGGCCCAAGAGAAAGGCCTGAAGTTGTGTCAGGGGAGGTTTAGGTTGGATATCAGGAAAAGGTTCTTCACCCAGAGGGTGGTCAGGTGCTGGAATGGGCTCCCCATGGAGCTAACTCTGTCAGCAACAAGCCTGACAGAGTTAACAAAGCATTTGAACAACACTCTTGGGGTCATGGTGTGACTCTTGGGGATGGTCCTTTGCTGGGCCAGGAGCTGGACTCAATAATCCTTGTGGGTCCCTTCCAACTCAGCATATTCTGTGATTCTGTGAAAATCAGACCACATTTATAGTACCATGTTGCACAGAAAAGATTTAATAATACTCTTGACCTGGTAGTTGCCCTGAAAGAACAACACTTCATCTGGATATATATTATTTCCAGTAGAAACACAAATGAATAATGATTCAAGTACCTGAAATAGGAAGAAAGATAAACATCTTTTTCTAATACACATCCTGATTGTGCACCATTTTTCCTGGTGGTCTGAGGTGATTTGTCTCCACTGTACTGTGTTTAAGAGCCTCTTACATGTGTTAGCCAACAACTATCCTCACAGCAGAGCCAGCAAGGAAGGGCAAGGTGTAAAATAAATTCTGGAATGCCTTGAAGAAGGAATTAGTAGAAGTTGACCAAATCCAAAGCTTCCTTCCTCAGCAGTGCCATTCTGAGGGTTTGTTCTCTCCTTCCAGGGTCTCTACACTCTCAAAGACTAACTTTCCATCACAGAAGCTCCTGCTCCTGCCTCCTGGAATGAACAGAACAGATGAAATTACCTTTTCTACATCATCCTCCCATTTCTTTATGATATTCCTTTACATAGCCTGTGGGTTAAGAAAAGCAAGGGCAACTGCAAGAACAAATAGATCATGGCTAGTGGAGTTCACACAGTAGTACAAGAGCCAGACCCGTCTCAGCTACACAAGTGCCTTTGCTGATATTTTGCTGTGTCAATATGTGGGTTTATCTACGTACAGAAACACAAGGAATTCCTGCCTCAGGCATAAAGAAGTTAGTAGCAGCAGTTAAGTCTAAATCTATTTAAAGATATCTAAAGATAACCTGTTTGGGGAACAGAATTATCTGCTATTTAAATACCTTTCTACATGGCTTAACAAAACATATCTCGTAAAAACAACTAGGTTATGAATTTGACAGGTTCCTTCTATGCCACAAGTCTCTTACTGTTAGTCAAGTCTCTACCTGTAATACCTATAATCAGCTTTTCCTCATGAAAACAAGGATAAAAATAAGTTGAAATGAGGCATACAGCAAGGTATTGAACATAATAAGTCGGCAAAAATAGTTAAAGCTTTAGCTAAATATTTTTCACTTTTATCAATTCACTGTGTGCTGAGAAAAATAACATACAAAAGAAGGAAAAGTCTTTCACATGTCATAGGAAAATGCTCACAGTCTCAACAAAAGAGAGAGCAAAAGGGTCAGAAGTCAGCAAATGCCTGCAGTAGCTCCTCTCTGCCCTGGCATACAGGCCCCTCAGCATCTCCCAAGTTTGGAACACCAACAACTTCTTTAACCAACTTTGGACACCTGTGATTGAGATTTTTGGCCGTGTGCTCTGTACAAAACATAATCGAATGACAGAGTTCTGCCGTAATAAATGACTCCATGTAATGGTGAGTGCTACAGAGCAGATTGCTTATTTCTAGGAGTGAAAGATACAGCACTCGTTCAAGGATAATCTGATAATAGATCACAAGGAATTCCAATGCCACAAAAGGCTAAGCAGAGCCTTGGGATTTCACCAAGAGAGGGACGTAACTAACCCAACACAATCTAATGATGAAGGAGATTCACTGCAAGCTGATTTACTGTTACACAACCTTCTCTTGTCTCGCCTCATCTTAAGGAACTGAAATGTTTTCCATAATGGGTCATAAAGCCTGTGTTTCCCCTGCAGCAAAAGCCAACAGGTTTTACTTTGTAGGAAGGAAATCTGCACAAGCACTCTCAAACTGTGAAAACAAACCACTTCTTTCAACTAAACAAAATCAGTGCAGTAATACAAATTTCCTATGTCCTCCATGAGAAAACATTCTTTATCAAACCCTGCAAAAACAATATGAAAAAGATGCTCTGGTTGTAGCACATCTTTCAAAACTATCAGTTTTACACCAGCTCCTATTTTGTTAGACTGCACTTGTTTGTTTGGAGGGGCAGGCTGCACTGTTGTGATAGTGAATTGTACTCATTGGGAAGTTTTTATATGAAATGTTGCCTCCTTTTATATTGGTAAAACTGAGTTAATGGCAACCAAGATACCACTTGGTTAAACAATGTATGAGGAAAGGCAAAAAGTGCAAGTCTTAGAGCCACTGGAAAGAGAGAATTTGAGCTAGCTTTCTGCATCCTCCATAAGAGGAAAATGCATAAACAGTTGATTTCAAATAGGAGAAAAAAATAAGGAGAATAAAGCCCTAGTAGATACAGAGAAAAGCTGAATTCTTCTCACAAGTGATATTTCTGTAGAAGGTTTTCAAAGAAAAAGAGTTGAGCACACACTTTACCTTCTCTCTTCAGAGTCTGTGATCATTATTCCATAATGATCAAGAGAAAAGTAGAAAGCTCAAATAATTATAAAATCATAAGCATCACTGTCAGGCCTGGATGGCCTTTTTTGTTTGTCAGGAGATGTGTTGGCATTATATTTAATCTGTGCCCTATTTCATTCAAAATAAGCAAGTTTGCTTTCTACATTCAGCAATTTTCTTTTTTTCTTATTTGCACATTTACCAAGGTTTATAACCTTTAATTGATAGATGATCTTTTTAAAGCTGCGTACTTGGCATTGCTGGCTACACAATACAAAAGTGACAGCGTTTTTCAGGATGAAATTAAATATTATCCAACCTGTACAGGCAGACAGAAAGTTTTTAGTGTGTTGTTACCCAGGAGGCTTCTCTAATAGTCACTCCCACCTCTGTCCTGAAAAGTAAATAACTACTGGGTTATTTTTTTAATTCAAACTTGCTCCTTCCCATCTATTTGTTATCCAGTGACATAGTTGATCAAGACTAGCTGTGTCTTTTGCTGTGGAGAAATGGAAAAAAAAAATTTCATCTATTTTTTTTTTCCATCCAGTTCAAGACACAAATAGCTCAGTTTTACGTGCTTCCCCTCTTCTCTTTCTCTTTCCTGATCCTGTATGAGGTTATATAAATTTATAGACTAAGAGAAAGGGTACAATTTAAGGAGTTTGAATGACTGAGAAATTTTTGAAATAGCTGTTTCTACTGCAATATATTAATGAAGTTTGCCTGTGATATTTTTTTCACTGCAATAATTGTTAATGTGACTAACAGGTTGCTTGTTAATTTAAGTAGCTTATTCTGTTTTGTTACTTAGAGCAAGTACCAAGTTCTCTTGTAAGATGGTATAGAATTACCTATGAGCAACCCTGTAAAGTTTCAAATATAAAGCTTATTACCATTTAAAGTAGATAACCTTAGATAGTTAGAAGTGATTCTATGACATAAGTCAAGTAATTTTAGAAGAATTAAGGAAATAGAATTTTTGAAGTATCATAATTTTCATGAAAATTCCCCATGTCTGAAAGAGATTGACCAAAATCTGCACTTCACACATTCTTTTCCTCTTGTTTAAGAGGTTGTGCTTTATTCATTTATAATAATAGGCCATTTTTTACAGTATTATTATTCTCAGTGGATCATTTTGAAGGAGAGCATAGTAATGACCTAACAAACCATGAGTTCAGAATTTGCAAATCAAACAGGAAAATTTATTTGATAATATTTCTTAACCAAGAGAAAAGTCTTAAGTACTATTTGAGAACTTTCTTGATTACCACGCTCTCAGCTTCATGGCTAATTCTAAGCCCAAACAGCCTGACTGACAACTCATGTGCTTAATGCTAAAATAGCACTGAAGTGCTTTAAACCAGGATCTAAATATTTCATACAGATATGATCAGAAGCATGCATTCATCTTGGACAGGGAATCACATTCCATTTACATACCTCCTTGTCTTTGAGTATATGGTCTGAAGTTCAGAGCCTTAAAAATACGTTTATTTCAAAGGGTGCTGGATCTGGCATTAATGAATAAGTCTAGCTGCAGTAATATGCTATTTGAAAATATTTAATTGAGCTCTGAAAACTCCATGGAATACCAAAGCAATTTTTAGTACAGTTTGACTAAATTCAGTGGCCAAAACTTTGTAACACTTCTGGGTCAAGTACTAAAAGAGCTGAAACTACAAGATTTGATGGCACAACCCTTAATGCAAGAAAACTTTTGATTTTGATTTAAGCATCAGGATGTGTCCACATTGCCTCTGCAGAAACAATATTTTCATTCAATGCCATCCAGAGGGTGAGCTCAGCTAGTGGGCCCATGGGAATCTCATGAGGTTTAAGAAGACCAAATGCTGCTGCTGCACCCAGGTCAGGGCAATCCCTGGTATCAATCCAGGCTGGAGGATGAGCAGATGGAGAGCAGCCCTGCTCAGAAGGACTTGGGGGTGCTGGTGGAGGAGAGGCTGGGCATGCCCCAGCCATGGCACTCACAGCCCAGAGAGCCAAACGTGTCCTGGGCTGCATCCAGAGCCCCGTGGGCAGTAGGGGAAGGAGGGGATTCTGCCCCTCTGCTCGGCTCTGCTGAGAGCCCACCTGGAGCTCTGCGTCCAGCCCTGGGGTCCCAGCACAGGAAGGACAGGGAGCTGTTGGAGTGAGTCCAGACGAGGGACACCAAGATGATCAGAGAGATAAAAAACATCTCCTGTGAGAAAAGGCTGAGAGAATTGTTCAGCCTGGAAAAGAGAAGGCTTTAGGGTGGCCTAATTGTGGCCTTCCAGTACCTGAAGGGAACTTACAAGAGAGCTGGAGAGGAAATATTTACAAGGGCCTGGAGTGACAGAACAAGGGGGAATGGCTTCAAACTGAAAGGAAGTAAGTTTAGATCACACTTTAGGAAGAACTTCTTTACTATGAGCATGGTGAGGCGCTGGCACAGGTTGCCTGGAGAAGCTGTGGATGCTCCATCCCTGGAAGTGTGGAAGGCCACGTTGGATGGATCTTAGAGCAACACGATCTAGTGAAAAATTTCCCTGCCCATGGCAGAGGGGGTGGAACTAGGTGATGTTTAAGGTGCCTTCCAAACCAAGCAATTCTATGATTCCCCTCCTAGGACTTATTCTGAATACAGTTAATAAATTTGATGCCTTGGAAGCAAGTAATGGCAATAAGCAACACTAGCAGACTACCACAAGTTTTCAAAGTTAATTGAATCAGCATATAAAAATGTTTTCCCTGTGTAATAAATCTCTTTATAATCAACTTCTCTAGGGCAGGCACTTTCCTATG
Source organism: Drymodes brunneopygia (assembly GCA_013400955.1). Taxonomy (NCBI): domain Eukaryota; kingdom Metazoa; phylum Chordata; class Aves; order Passeriformes; family Petroicidae; genus Drymodes; species Drymodes brunneopygia. Next base: position 1,235,996 of record VZTZ01020280.1, on the reverse strand, counting down.
ATATGGAAATTTCAATTATTTATTTAGAATATATTCAGCATTTCCATATGACTCCATTTTCTGTTTAAAAAATTTGAGAGTTGCATTAAATACCCAGCTCTCCTTTGGCAAACGTTATTAGCAACATTGTATGCCAACATAATAATGGAGCTTTTCAAATATTCAGACTACAAATATACCTTGGAGGTGAAAAAAGGATTTCACTCAAACTTCATCTAGAAGCTTCCTGGTTAAATCTGCTATGCTGACTTTACAATATACAACATGGAAAGAGATAAAGGTTTAAGGATATTTTACCTTTTCTTTCCCCAACACAAGAGAAAAACTTAATTATATAAAGGTTATTTATTTCCATTTTAAAGTGCAGTCTCAAGGAATTCATGCTGTATTTCCAAGTATAAAAACAGCAGCATCTATTGGAGGAGAAATAGGGACCACTGACAAAAATGTACTAGATATCCATTGATGTTATGAATCTGTTTCTCAACCAGAGTTGTTAAACATTCTGGAGGAAAGTTAGATGACCTTATTCAAGTTGAAAAAATAAAAAGGAAGCACCAGAAAACAGATGTTATCTAATGGAACTTTTTCACAGTTTACTGAGTTTCTCATTGTTTCTTATGAGACATGAAGAACATGGCAAAAAAAAAAGAAAAATATGTAAGCCACGCAATGAGATTGCAAGTTATAGCAATATAGGGGTCTTTTTATTCCCTGAACAGCAAATGCTTCCCCTCCATCATAGTTACTGTGAACCCAGAACAATGGAACTACAACTTGTCCCATGGATAATTATTATTTACATTTGTACACAGCATGTTTTCTTTTGTGATCCTAATAATGTAATCTCATTAGGAATGAAAGAACTTTCATCACGATGGCCATCTCTTAAGATTGCAAAACTCATCCTGTGAATTTCTGTTCTTTTTCCTTTTTATTGTTTTTGCAGAAAATTGTATAGAATAATACATTACTTCAATGCAGACTAGACTGTCACTAAAAATAATTTCCAAAGATGCATTAACATTTAATAAATTCATCATGCTTGTTTATTTTTTGGGATTCACAAGGAAAAATTAAATTTATATGAAAGAAAAAACTGAAATATATGTATCACATGGTCAAAGAACTGATCAGTAAACCATACAGCAGGAAAACAAAGACTCATAATTAAAGTAGATTACATCATATGCCTCATCAAAATGAGGGGTGTGTAATTTAAAAAAAAATTATAGAGAAAGCTTTTACATATAGTCAGTGTATATACAATTTCAGGTATCACAGGAAGTTTGATTATAGACAGCTAAATGATTAATGCTAAACTCTGATCGAAGGACACATCAGAAAAAGATACTTGAAGGTCCATAAATAAACCCCAGCTAAGAATTATTTGATGCTAGATTCAAATATCAGCATGTGAATGATTGGTTGCACCTATCACAAATATTTCTCCTCTTTTTTTCTTTCTGGCTCCTTGAATATTTAATTGCATTGTTCAAAAGAGAAGAAATTCAAAAGGAGCAGTAATTGTAGAAAATCCACTGGACAAAGACAACAGACACATAGAGGATGTAGATTTCAATCTCCCCTGATCCCACCTCTCTGTCTGTGCCTCATTGTGGCAGACACAAGAAAAATAAGTAACTGCAGAAAAGGAAAGAGTGTGGTAAGGATATGAAACACCATCTGAAGTTGTTTATACAGATTCTTCAGCGTTTCCTATTAACTGGAGATAATTTCTCTGGGTTCTCTGGATTCCATTCTGAACCTTCCCTTGTATAAGGGAACAGAGACACCTTGTAGATTTTTGACCCAGTGATTGGTTTGAGGATGGTTACTACCATGTTTAATACCACACTGCCAAATGCCACTGGGTGTGTGCCCCTTGCCAACACACGGGCAATCAAACAGGAACCTCCTTCTTAACTGGTGCAAGCTAAGAGGAATTGTTGACTGTTACTAGAAACACATTCTGGCAGCACTGTACGGACTCTTCACTCCTGTGAAAAGTCTCAGAAACGATTTCTGAATACAATCCCTGCATTCAATTTGGCAAGGACAACAAGAAACTCAGAATTCTAGTTTAGGTTGGTAATATCTCTTTCCCTGCAGTTGGAAGTCTTGCCTGTGATTTTTGCCTTTGTAGAAGAAGCAAAGTGATTGGTTTTGTCTGCCTGTGTGGCTTTGAGGTTTGTCTTCGTGCTTTCCAAACTAATCCAATAAAATAAAAAGTGCTCTGGAAAGCATGACTCCTACGAGAGAGGCATACTCTGAGGGAGAAAAAGTGTCTGCGTTAGGATGATAAATGACTGACTATAATTAATTAATCAATTAATTGATTTTACAATAAAATCCAGTATTAGAAGTAGTGGCCTTAAATACACCATGACCTGCAGTTTTATCTGATAAATTATGCTCCATCAAAATCCACACTCAGCAGTTATTTATTGTGCAAAGTTCCAAATTGGATCTTCTACTTCTGAATTAATTTGGATCCTAAGTATTTTGCATTTGTATTGTCACCCAAAAGGGTTCTTGTAAAAATCATGTTTAAAAAAGGGATATACAATATTTACAGTAGGAACATGCTTGACTTTCTATGATATTAAAAAAGCTTAGCAAAAGGGAACAATGCTCATCATCTAAATGTCTGGTCTAGAAAAATTACTCCTGGGGTAATTTCAGGATGCTGCTCTCCCTGGATTCAATTTATGTTCTGCATCTACAATAAAGGGCAAATGTCTCTGCAGCTCCCTGCTGAAATCAGTGTTGGGCTTGTACTTCTCAGCCTCACAGCTTGGAAGGATGCCATCGCAAAGGAGCACGGAAAAGGGAAATGAGCCACTGCAGAGAAAGTCAAGAGTGGAGATGCACTTCAAATCAATTTTGCCATGAAGTTGAGCTCTTGTTATGTCTGGTAGAAATGGATTTTAACAGATAGGAGAGAATAACCTCAGGGCTACTATTCTCCTAATCACAGAGATTTTTTTTTTCTTTTTTTTTCAACTTTTCTGGAAAGAGCAAAATGTTAAAGATTTTTTTAAAAAAAAAAATTTTAATGGTGCTAAATGTCTAATTAAATCTCAGAAAAGTGGTTCTGTCTTGGGAAAAAGATATTATTTAACCTATGAAACATGTTGAACAGATTATTAAAGCGGGACTTTGCTATTTTAACTGCTGTGTTGTAATGGTGGAAGAGATGATGGAAGAGACAAAAGAAGAATCAGTCTGATGAAGTATTAGAAAGAAATTTGAAAATGCATTTGACAACATATCAAATAAAGGGCACAATTCAATAAGGGATCATAATTCAAATATTCAGTAGTGTTTAGAAGACAACACCATTTTAAAACCCACTAAAATATGTTTTTACAAGTGCTGTCCTATTGCACAGGACAAAAACTGAGGAATATGATCTCAGAATAGCTGAAAAATCACAAGAATTGCTCATTCCACTCCAAGGTTTTTCCACAACTAACTGAAATATAGGTCATAAGTTTCAAAAAAAAAAAAAAAAAAAGCTTCAAATACTTACCATAAACCCATCACTACAGTTACACACATCAGCATCTTTGAGTTCAGCTTGCAGCAGCAAACAGCTAGATACTGCTGGCAAAAAGAGAAAACAAAATTTGTTGCTACAAATTTTTGGATTATTGCTCGAAATATCCATGTCTACAGTGTGGTTTAGAGCAGCTCCATGGTTAGAATGTATTTGGGATTTGTTATCATTTGAGCAAGCATGACAAGATAAGATCTTAACAACTATATTTGAAACATGCACAAGTTCGTTTACACTGCCTACAGTGCTGCATTGATTCCTATCTGTTTCCTGGGTTATTTCGCCAACAAAAGGGTCATAGAAAATGTACACAGAGCCAATAAGCCTACAGACATTAACTCCCCCCTGCTCCCCAAAGAATTTATATAACAAAAATTGTGTGTGGTTGGTTGTGGATTAGATACTTTGCCAAAAGAGTTTTCATCGAGTCGCCATTTATTCACATTGCGACATTCTCAAATTCACTTCATCTATTTTTAGAGACAGATAATAAACATTTATGTGGTCAAAATAAATAATACAGGACTACTGAAACATCTCAAAGGCTTTGCTATTCAGAATGCCATCAGCTCCTGCCAAGGAAGTACGCTCAGCACTAGCCACACTTCAGTTTTCAGCCATTTATTTTTGACATAATGAAAATGCCTTCTCTCCGAGTGCATGGCCACTCTTCCTCTCTTACGTCAGAGTCTACAAGCCATCGAGGGTAAAAGATGTATGAGCCTGTTTAGACTGAGAGAGCCAGCAACTTAGCCAGTGTGTTTCTTTTAATAGGATTTAATATCTTTCCTGACTGCACCAGATACAGTGTGCTTGGAAGTTAACACTGAAGGATTTGGACTACCCCTGTTTGAGGAACAGTGACCACTGAGACAGGACAGCGAGCCAGAATTTTTGCTTGTTCTACATGTAAACACATTGCTAAAGAGATAGGAAAAGCACTTTTTAAAAAAGAATTCCACACATCAGGCCGTGCCACTGTGAATCACACATTGCTGCTGACCAGACATGTCTCTGTAACCACAGCTGCTGGCATTCCTCACTGTACACTTACAGCGTGCAGACTAAAAGTCCTAAAATGAAGAGAAAAGGGGAAAAAACTGGATTCCAGATGATCTGACCAGCTTCAGATTGGAGAATCTGAGTCTGCAGCTGCTTAAAGCTTCACAAGGGGTTATCTAACTAAACCTGAGGGATTAATATATTACACCATTCCTAGATAACCTATCTGCAAAAGCATTAACTAAGAGTTTGGAACATAAGTAAAAGCATTCACCACTTCGACTTCAGCAGCCTAAAATTGCAGCCAAGCCACATGAGGGTGCATACTGACATCAGATCAGTCCTTTCTAAAGATCTATACAGAACTGCATTGTTTCCTGCAATCAGCAGTTTTAGGCCAAATTCTATGAATCCCAGTGACCTTGTCTTTTATCAAATAAAATGTGAAGCACTGGTGAATTGAATGGAAACTGTAACTAAGCTCAACAACAGTTTAAGCATTCCATGCTGGGATATGCAAAAGAACAAGGCTATTCTGGAAAAGTACAAGCAGACATGTAGTAGATTAGATTGCCTGTACCAGCATCTCTGAAATTCAATCCTTTCTTAAATCATTTCAAAGGCAGATGGACAGTGTTTTGCCAAGTCTGCAATTTGGTGGTGAAGAAATTGCCTCATGAATGTGAAGTTAGACGACTATTTAGAATTTCATATATTTGTGAGAGAACAGAGGAAGAATTATCTGAGGTCTTCTAAACTGCAAGAAAAGAGAGGAAATTGGCTACATGCTGAAGCATCGACAAAAGGACAAGTTGAATCTGTTTATAAGAATGCTGGCAGAAGATTTAAGTGCCTTACAATTTCAAATCAAAGGCCTGCTGGTGGAGAAAAGCTGGAGAGAAAAAAGAAATCTGCAAGTACACTTACACTTTGCTTCTGATATGAGACAGAAAAGCGGAACAGAGAAACTAAGAGACGAGGAAGAATATCAGTAATTTTTTTATAGGCATGTATTTCTGAGCTCAAATTTGCAAAAAAAAATAGGAGATAATGGGAAAAAATAACTATGGTAAATACACTTGAAAGAATCCCCTGACATATATAAAAAAATTTACAGGCTATTTAGTTTTGTTTGACAGCAAGGATATTTAAATACTTAGTGGTTATATTCTGGTTTGGTGAGCTTGTTAGAACACTTGCAGAATAGGCTGTGCAAGCTACCTGTAGTTCTCTTTGCCGTACTGCCCTTCAGCTGTTTTCTGTGTTATATTTAAAAGAGAGGCTTTATAACCCATTTTAGTTTGTGCAGAGAGTACCTGTGCAAAAGATGGCAACATTGGTAGATAACAGAGCTCAAACATACTTCTATCTATATAATGATACAAAAATCTCATTACTCTTGATATGCTATACTTTTCTACTAGGGGGAGAGGAAAAGAAGAACGTCCCCAGCCATCTTCTTGTTTGGAACATCAACATCCCTGAAGTTACTAAACATTAATAAGAGCACACAATATTGGCAGATCAGTTCTGAATAAAGGGATGAAAAGGAAAGCCTAAAAACAATTTGCAAAAGGACTCAGACTTCTGAAATAAATGTGACTTTGGATACCTGACTTCAAGTGTGTGATTCAAGGAGTTTCTGTTCATAGCCTCCTTGAAGAATAAGTCTTTGCAAACACTGACTATCTGATTTTGATCTGAAACTTTATTTCTACATTTACTTGTCTCAGCTTCACCCTGCTTCAATGCTAGCAGAATAAGAAAAATTGACAGGATAATGTTTAGGTTTTCAGATTCATATTTAAGAGCTCAGAGCATGTTCACACACCCGCTCATGGCATGCCTGACCCACAAGTTTAACCCACTGCCTCTTCAAAAGTCCCTCAGTAGTTTAGCTGACACTCATCTTGTGTAATAGCCTCATGCCAAAACGTGTGTCTAGATCCACCTCAGCCTTATTGCAAGGAATCCAACCCCCAGCTTCCCTCTGCAATGCCTCAGCCAGAAAACAAGGCAGCCTGGATCAGAGCAGTCCAGAATGATTCAGTCTGTCCTGTAATATCTGGACCTGCCTACTTTCATCATCCTCAGCAGACAGAAAGATCACCGTCTGGTGATTCAAGAAACATCTGTGACATATTTTTAGAACTTATTTCAGTCCTCTCCATTTGCTTCCATCACAACCTTTTGTCTTTCCTCCCTGCTATTTACTTCCATTTTACCTATCACAATTTTACCTGCAACAGTAACTTCAGATTTTGCTGGTCTCTGTTCTTATTCCCTCTTTTAATCTTTGCCTTACTTTCCCATCTTCTCACATCACAGCACAAACACACTTGTCCCACCCCCCAGCCTCTTCACCATTTCTCCTCTCTGTGTAATCTCTTTATGCTCAGAAATAGCACTCTGTGTCCTGCCTTGAACTGCCAGCTCCCTTCAGTACAGCTAAGTTCCTCTTGAACTCAGACCCCTTTTGGCTTCTCTGACTCTGCACTATGATAATGTTCTCCCACTGTCTTTCTTCCACATATCCCTTTAGATTTTATTGCGATTCTTGGTGGGAAATTCAAAAATACTTTTTATTTTGTCTCCTTCCCTCTTGCCTTTAAATTATCTCAGGCTATCCTTACCTGCAAATTTAAATTTAACTACTTTTTTAAAGCAACAGCCCGACCTCAGCATTCCAGAACCATTGCCTCCATCTCTCTCTGAAATCTTTTTATGAGTGACCAGCTATCAATATTTCAAATTCTACAAAATTAAAACAGGCATCTTGATATTCACTTGTGCCATTTTTTAATCTGACTGACCTGAAATTCACTGCCATGTTTGTTTATAGATATGAGACATATTTAGTCTCTCTCCACTTACTAAAATGCTGCTGCCAAGACTGGTCTTCTGCTACAAAGTTGTATGGTTGTCACCCCTCTCTTTTTATTCTTCTACTACTAGGTCACTTTTTTGTATGAAACACAACCTGTTTGTCTTTATTCCTAATGCCAGTAACATCATGGCTCCATCCAATTGCCCATTCAGCAATTTCCAGTAATTCAGAAGCAGGAACTCCAAATGATTTCTCATCTCAGTCTCCATATTTTAACTGCTCTACCTCTCAGGTAACAAAATAAAAAATATCTCCCCATCATTCTCTGCCCCAGTCATAAAAAATTTCCTTTATTATAAAGCCTCAGAAAACCTGATAGAGACCCTTGTTAAGGTCTGTGACTACAGGATACCTTGACTGTGTTTTCCTTGTGCACTGCACTTTTTGGCACCTGGTATTTAGTTTTTCTCTCAGCTCAACTTTGATATTCATTGGTGCATTTATACAGGGCACAGCCAAAAGCACAATTCCCACATTTATGATGCTGTGTGGGGATGTTCTCATGGGGTGGGCACCTGGTTGCAGCTCCTTGTTCATGTTTGAGACCAGTCCCACTTCATGTTGAAAGCTAGTCCTAAAATGTCTCATGAGAAGGAGGGGGAGAATTATAAGGAATTTTTATAGCAATAGAGGCCTTCACAATGAAGATGGAATGTGGAGAACTGGCACAAGTTGGACAGGACAAAATAGAAAAGTCAAGTGAAAAACCCTTTCACCAAGAGAAAAACTGGTCTCCCAGAAGGGCTTCTAGCAAAGTCACTTCACTTCTTCCCTTTTCTCTTCTCCCTGTCCTAGCCTTGCAAATATAAGTCATTCTAAAGGCACAGGTCACTCTCATGTTCACATGGAGAGTAATAGAGAATCTATCATCATAACCAGACAGCAGGGAGAGGGACGAGGGCCTAACAAACCTATTTCTGTCCTAGACATATGTAGGGATGTAAATGAATTATTTTAATGCTTTTATTCTAAACTGATGCTCCTATCAATACTGTTACTGCTACTCCAAGCAACTGCAAAAGCTGTCCAGCTCTTTTCAGTGTAGATTTCTGTGACTCTTTTCATCTGGATTTACAGGATCAGTATTACCTCTTGAGTTGCTCTCCATTTTGAGCTAAAAGCTTAAGGTATTTTTAATATTCTTTGTGAAACAGTATTTGCAGTAAAATGGCACTTGGAAAAGTAGTAGGAATATCTCACAGAAAGGAAGCATGTTTATACTGAATTACCTGATTTCTGTCTTTTGTGATTCTGCATATTTAGCATCATTTGGTTTAGGATTAAAGACCAGCAGAAATGACTGCTAAAGACTTATAAGTACATTTAATCCTATTTTATACTGAGGCCTTTATTGAATCATGTATTTTAAGTTACACTCATGAGAAGTGCAGAGAAATGCACACTGAACTGGTCTTATATAGCAGTTAAAAGCCTTCTTCAAATGCTAATCATTTATAATTAGTCTACTTCAATTAGTAATGAACAAATTGCCCTCTCCAAGAAAAGAGAATATATTCCATGTGCTGATTAAAAGGGAAGAGTGATCTTCAAATTCTGAAGCGAATGATTGATGTGAAGCAAAACTCTCTCACAATTTTGTTCCTTTAACTCTTTGATGAACTGAGCAACAAAGGCAAGTTTCCCAAAAGTCTTAGAAACATTATTAGCAATTCACATAAAGAAAAGCACATCTGTGTTCATACGTTCTCACTTTAAATACATCCTTACTTTAGCGCTATTTTATGCCATTTACTAAGCAGGTGTTATATTTCCTCTTTTTTTTTCCTCTCAAGGAATCAGCTTTTAATTGGCTACTTTCTGATGTGCAAAAAATATCAAAAAGCCATCGGCTGGTTGGGAACTGATTGTTAGGCAGTAGTCCCAAAAAGCCTTTGGGCAGGAATAAAGGCATTTACTGATTCAGTGCAACTTCAATCGCTGAAGATTACACAGTTTAGGAGAAAATACCTAAGCTGAATTTTGATACAGGACTTCTTTCACTTGCTCAGTGCCTATTCTAAATAGCCCAGACAGTGTTTACTGGGAGAGTGGTTTTGCTTAGTCTTAATGTACAAGCTCTTCAGGCAATAGTGTAGTTCAAGCATATGCAAACCAATAGTTTTGAATCACCTATACTGAAACGGGGTAGGGCTGAGGGAAAGAAAATTGGATAATTCATTCAGAAAGTAAGTTTCTGCTTTTGGCTGATATGACAACTGGTGAATTACAGAAAATCAATGTTCTGTTCTTTGTGTTCTGTTATTAGGTGTTCTGCTTTCAGATGTTTGGAGTGGTCCTGTATGACTGGGGTTTTGTTTGCTTGTTTTGGTGGCATTTTTACTTTATCAGAAGCGTGTGCGGGACATTAAGTCAAATGTTACATTTTAAAAAGTAGAGAAAACCCTTCTTACTGATATGGTTGTGTAGGCAAATGCTGTAGGACTGGTAAGGAATATATTAACAAAAAGATTGCAAATGGAAAAATGCAGACCTGACAAAATGAGATAAATTTCTTCAGTGACAAGTCTGTCCCAATAAGAGCAGCTGAACTAGGGAGGGGGTTTCTCTAGCAAAAGAAATGGAATTTAACAGCGATTTCTAGTACTCCATTTCAGTTTTACCTTCCTTTCACCAATTAAAGCTGCATTCAGTTCTTCCCCAAGGGCCCAGAGCATGGTTTCTGAAGGAGGAGGTGATATCTCCTTCCAGCCATCTTCCACAGGCATTGCCCTTCATTTGAGGAGGCAGATGAAGGCAGTGAAGCAGTGCTTGGAATCTGATATAAACTGCAAAGCTTTACAATATTATAATATAATTTGAAAGCATGTAGACATGTATTAAATTGTAATCGCTCCCCTCTGTGTGGGAATAGGGAAAAGGATATCTTACATTACACAAACATACAGCTATAGCACTAATTAATTTCTCGATTAAAGCTATAGATAACTCCGTAAAATAATTAGCAATAGCTTCATAGATCATTTACCAAGTATCTGTATTCATACAGTAAAACACAGCTGCTCTAAGACAGTGGTTATCTCCCATGTTAGTCTGTTCCTTCTTTAACTATCACCTACTTTAGTAACATAATGGTGAGCTCACAGCAAGTCCATAAATGTTTTATCAGACTTGAAGAAAGACCATTATCCCATAAAACACCAGTGTAAGCTTCTCTGGTTTTGCACACTTTACCCCCTTTGTCTTAACTCACTTGAAAACTTAACAGTTCTGAAAAAGTAATTTATTGTGTCCAAGAACAGCAAATAACTTTTTTAAGGATTTGTTGTTTGATTGCAGGTGATTTCACAGTCCTATTAAGATGTTAGGATCCCTATGTTCAGAAGCAGATTGAATTTTTCTTTCTTTCAAGGTTTCCAGACACACAGCAACACTAAAATGTCCACAAGACACAGGACAACACATGTAAACTAGCTATATTATAATTTACCCATTTGTACTTTTATATGGAATATTTTACAGAACCACTGCTTATTCAGGGACTATTCAAGAGGTTATTAGGGACAGACCTTCAGTCAAGTGCCTTAGTTTTATTACATAGAGTGATAACTTCTATTTTAACTTCTACCCCAGACATTATATGTGACTTTTCTGAAGAAATATGTTTAGGAATTCACTGTCTTGGGCAAACACAACTATATCTGTTACTATGTTATGTCATCCACCTTTGGAAACACAACAATGAAATAAGGAACTGAAGATATCATCTATTTAAAGAAAAAAGTCTGTATTGTTCTAAGACTGGCCTTCTCTCTGGCCTCATGATGTGAATGCTGTTTTGTTTGACAGAAAATTTAGTAGTATGTGTAATATTATCATCAGACTATTGATGGACTTTCAGAGTTGCCACCAATAGTACTAATTCTGCATAAACAAAACCAATTACCCAGGAGTCAAACAATTCTCCACTTATAACACACAAAGTACCCTGAGAACTGACAGGAAAAATATCTTTGCAAAATGTAAGTTTGTAATAAAAATTAAATACTATCCTTAATGAAATGGCTTTTCATATAACAAAATCTCTCACAGCACCAGCTTCTAAATCCACATTCTGTCTCATTAAAAAACATAGATGGAAAAAGGACCTGTGTGCACATGAAATACTCAGTAGATATGAGCTCTGTGTGTTCTGTGAACAGCAGACAGGAAAGAGACCTGCTCCAAAGAATTAGTGAAAATACAAAGATTTCAAAATGCAGTCTGGTTGCCTGGGACTTCAGTGGGAAACTCAGAACAGTTTTACAGCTGATCAAGGTTCATCCAGTAAGTAATAGATAAAAAGGTTCTGATCTAGAAAGAAATGAAGATGCAAATCAACTATATAAAATATAGTCTGCTCTTCAGGCATTCCATAAGGATGTTCCCTTATCTTGGATACATCCTCATGGCAAACTTTATGGATTTTTTTTTTTTGTGGCAAAATGTCACAGAACACCTCAAGACAGATGGAAAATTTGTTTTCACATCTAAACCACAGAGAAGTAAATACCTAAGGAAATACTAAGAATGCAACACAATGATGGAATTTTGTGGAGAGGAGAATTGGAAAGAAAATTATTACTTCATTGGGAGTGATAGTCTAAAAGTACAACCAGTAGTACAGTGAAAAGAAAGTGAAAACATAGAGAAGGAATTTTCTCTGATAATAAATTCTTCTGGTTTATGGAAAAATCCTTGATGGAAATTACATCTCCTGGAATTTGGACAAAGCACTGTAATAAAGAATACACTGAGGGAATGGCATATCAGGAGCTAGAAGAGCTTTTAGTATTTTTCCTCTTCTTTCCTAATTCTTTACTCTTATCATTGACAGCATTAAGTATTTCTAATACTTTTTATGCCATTTCTATAGTAGGAAAAAGTTAATTCCACATTTTAAGTGAAGGAACTCCCAATTTCTACGGAACATCTTGCAGTGAGCTACCAGATATTAAAAATATAAGGTGAGAACTATCAGCATTTAGTTTAAAAGCTACTTAAGAGTTATTTCTACAGAATTCCTTTATACACTGTAGAGATAAGCATTCCTAATGCCTACATCATTTCATATTGCCAACAGCTTATTTATCAGCCATATCAACAGAACAACTCACAGACAGAGATGAAAAACACAAAATAAAAGTTGTACAAAAAAAAAAGTGTACAAACGGTAAGGTTATTAGGATGTAATCAGACATTAGGATGTAATGAAATTAAATGGACATCCAACACCCAGTTCCTGCAGTGTGGGGCAGGATGGTGTGGAGTTTCTTTGAGTAGGGTGAATGGATGAAGCAGAAGGCAGAGGCCAGCTCTCCTGAGCTGGGGGCTGGCAGGACCCTTGTGCCTCCACACAAGGCTCATGCCATCGTTAGCAGCAGCACAGATCTCCAGAGAAGTTCAGAGAGCAGTTCAGAGCTCCTTCCAGAAGAGGTAGAAGCTGTCTTTGGGAGCCAGGCTTCTCAGAAGAATGTGCTTTGTACAGCCTTTGCTCCTGTTAACAGCCTGAGATGTGGAGAATATTTTTGGATGCTTTCAGTGACTTCAAGAATCAGACTTCCTAATTTGTCTCCAGCTTGTTCTTCAGCTGTACCCAGCTGTGTAACACACCAGCAAGCAGACTCCACCATAAAGGAACTGTCTGCTCTTTGCATAAACTGGGATTGATGATTCCTAATAAACCTGTATTTTGAGCTGTGCACATCCAGATTCAAAAAGGTAAAGCCAAGACTGCTGACTGTGATCCCATCACACAACAGTATGCTTGTGTTCTGCCAGGATGATATTTTATGTAGTTATGTCTTCTTGTCACAAGAAAAACTGAAAATGTAAAGTAAGCAAAGACACAGAGGTTTTACTCATTTTTTGCAGCATTCAAATCACCCTGATTATATCGCAGTAAATTTAGGTATATTACAGAAAACAGGAAGACAAATTCAGCCTAAAATCAATCTTTGCAGAAGGTAGGGTCTTGATTGGCCCCTCAGATTTCAATCTATTCTCAAAGTTGTAAATTCTTAGGATAGATATTTTAGGCCCAGATTCTCAAGGAAACAAGATGTATTTCCTGGAGTACTTTTTTTCCGTACCTTTTCATCATGTAAGGGAATTTTTATGAGCTCTTTTTCTGGTTATTTAGATTATCAGGCATCAGCAAAGGTCTCTTATATTTAAAAGAAATAAATAAAGAAGGTAGGTTTTTTTAACTTTATATAAATGTGTATATTAAAAATGCATTATTTATTTTGAAAATGTGTAAAATAAAAATGCATTATATATTTATGGAAAGCAAGAGTTAACTCCTCCTGACTCCATATTTTAAGTCAATGCTAATAATCTTGAAATCCAAAAGAAAGTCTGTGTGTACCATAGACAACCTAAGGATTTTCTCACTGGAAAAAGCAAAGTGGCAGGCTTTTCAGATTGTCTAGGATCTCAAAATGACTATCATAGTATCTCTTTGCCATTAATGTAAGAGATGAGGCCAAGCAAAAGACTTTATGGACTCCCAAATCTGGATGACCTGTAGCTCAGAAGAGCCATCCAGGGCTACAGGCAACCAGACACAATTTAGTGTGGACTGACACAGCTCCAATTTCTGCCAGCAGTAGGGATCTGTCTGGAACTTGGGCAGCATCAGGCGCAAGACAATGAAAAGCTCTTTTTGTTCTCAGCCTTTTTGGGTTTTTTTTCCCCCAAATAAAGCCTGCACACACTACCCAACCTGCTTTTCTAAGTATATCCCTGTTAAGATATATATAGGTAACTCTGCAGACCTTTCAGTGAACACTTGCTTCATGGCAGACACTTTGCCAGGGCACACACTGCAGGAAGCAAAGCTCCACTAGCAGTCCCCACAGCCCTGCAACACACACACCACAGGCCTTCCCCTTAGGCAGCTGTCTTTCATTCCCATTAGAACTGAGCTGGAGAATAGACACGGGGAAGTGGTGCATTTCTGGCTTAAATTTTGGTATCTTTCAGTTTGGAGGCTGCGTGCAGTGAGCACATACTCAGACTTGGCAAGCTGGAACTGCTCTTGTACTGCTGTTTGTGTGTAGCAGAAGATGCTGCTTTGTGAAGTTACATGCACTATGAACATATTTTACTTTTGAAATATTACTGTTTACAGGATTAGAAATAATACAATAATAGCAAGCCCAGCAGAAATAACAGAGCTTGTGTTTAAGTATGAGTTTCCCTCTCCTAATGGGTAGACATTTATAATTTACTAACCCTGCAGTGATAATGAGGGTAACCTGCCACAGCAAAGCAAGCTCTCCCACTTTCCAGCTCAGTGTTCCCTTTGCTCAGGTAAGAGAGCTGGTGAATCTCAGGTGAATGTGTGACTCTCTTCACAGGCTGCTCAGCACAGGAGGTTTGGTCTCTCAAGTTTCTCTGCAGACAATGTGCCAAGAGGGTCTGGGTGAGACTCCTCCACACAGCCCAGAGATAACCAGAGTCTGGGACACAGTGGGAGAAAGGATGGCAGCTGTGAAGTGTTGGGGGACAGAGAGGACCTGGTGGGGGTGTCACACTCTGCAGGGAAGCTGGAGGTGGCCCTTGGCTCCTTCTCAGCTACCATTCTTCTCATCTCTCTGTTACACGGTGTCACTACAGCACCAGTTCCCCCAGCATATTTGAGAGGGCTGATACATGGATAAGGCACAATACTGCTGAAGGTGATAAATGCTCTCTGGTCAGGCTGGCATTGCCCAGCACCCAGACTAATAATATTTGCTCGCCTTCTCGAGCTCCACAACACACAAACTCAGACATGTTGCATCCTTTTCTTAAAACTAACTTGGTCTCTGATGTCTTGGAGACTGCTGGACATCACTCCAGTGCCTACAGCTGGACCTACTTATCTCTGATACTTTTGGTGGAAAAGACCTGCATCTCTGCTTTCCAAAGGCACCACATTCTTAGGTAAGAAATAGCCTAAACAGGTCCACAAAATGAAACATTTGAAGAGTAAAGGGTGGTGGGTTTGGAAGGGTTTTTTTTGGGTGACTGTGGTGTCAGGAGAATATAGTCCATGACAGACACGATTCCATCCTTTGTCTGTATGCTGCTATACAGGATCATCTGGCTTTTTGCACAGATATATTAGAGTCACTCTGAAGAAAAGATCACAGTGTCTCTTGGTGCCCATATTACTTTGCCTGTATTTTAAGAAGAAAATAAGCTTCTGATCTTATCTAGACAATACTTCTAAGATTTCTTTCTATCATGTCCAATCAACATTCCTGTAATAAGTAATGCCTTGATATTAACTAAATCTCTAAGGTATCTTTTCATGGAGTTTTCATAGCATGGGCTGATTTATTTAATTGATGAATAGCTTTGTATGTGCTTATTTTTAATCCTACCCATTTATCTTATGAAGAATTGCTATTTGTAATTATTCCAAAGACCTAATACCAATATTTTTAATGATAATAATGAATGACATAGCTTTTAGCAAGCCTTTTAATATTTGTAAAACAATACTCTAATTATTCCAAATAAAATATTTACTCAGTTAATACAAAAGAGCTCGATATTTCACTTGATCTCACATGAATACAATGAATCCAACAGGCTGAATTTCTCTTTGAAATCCATGACCACCTACCTTTCTTTTAATCACACTCTCATACTTTTAAATCTGTAGAACATTCTTGAAAATCTCTATATTATGACTTAAATAAGAAATACCACCAAAAAGACCCCTATAGCATTTTACCTGCTCTATCATCTTCTGTATCCCACTGTTGTGTCACATTGAGAATTTAAATTGTAAGGTCTTTCTGCCAGGGGAGGGTTTTTTTTATTAACAGGTAGAACAGCTTCATTGTCCATTGCTAAGGTTCCTTGTGCTAATGCACTACAAAGAATGATTATTATTTAATGAATACCTGTAGTCTCCAGGATGGTTCACTGAGGTTATCACTGCCAGTTACATTTTCTAAGCTTACATTAAAAATTACAGGAATAGCTATTCCCTTGTTCACTAAAAAGGACAGAATATTTTACCACTTAAGCAAAGAGTGTGCATAGATACCATCCGTGGTTGCAGTCTCAAGAGTTCTTAAAAATAGCAAGGAATCCATCTCTGGGTGCCTGATCTTGGCCTGCGATTCAAAATTCATTTTTAGGCCCTTAAATAGGCAAAGGAGTTTATAAAAGCCCTTATTATCTAGTCATGTCACACAACTCACTGTCTGCCAGTGGAATCCATCAGTCCCCTATCATTGGAGATGAGTCATTTCTCTTTATCCAGGTTCACAGACTGCAGAGGCTATTATTTTGATAATGGGCCTTCAGGTGCTTCCATTTTGACATCTGAAGCTTTTCAAAAGACTTCTGAAGACTTTCAGGAAATATTCAAACCATCCAGTCTCAAATATGAAGAGAGACTCACCTATCACTTTTCATTCTCCCAATCTTTCTTCTTTGCTTTTGATTCTTTCAGAAAAATTTCGAGAGAGATTTCAATTTTTCAAATTCTTTTTGACAAATGAGTCATTGATTTGAGATTGTAAAGCACAATTTTAATCACTTAATTTCTGGCTGGTCTAATCACTATTTTAGCTTATGAAACGAAATATTTTTTTATATGTTTCTAGGAAAACACCAAGAAAAAAGGTTATGAATTTCAACAAACATTTTCCAAGTTTTTCATTCATCTATGCTTCACTATCCCACATCCTTCTTCCCAGCTCACCATAAAGTTTCTTGATCATTAAGGAAATTGTCATCACTGCACTTGATATCACTTTGACTAACCTTATAGCAAAGGCTATTCTGAACAAGCAATACACTTTCTATCTGGTTTTTTTAAGAAGTAATCAAGGGCAGAGCACATTTATTGTTTGAACTTTATCTCTCCGCAGCCTGCATGCAACATACAACCAACTCTGAGCAAGAACTGAGGTGTTCTGAGCATCAACATGTGCTTAAAACTGATAAAACCGGTATGGAAGTTCTTTCAGCCTTTGGAAAAGCATCAAGCAAATACTTCATTGTGAAAAAGCACCAGAAATTTTCCCTCAATTTTTTGGGAGCTTTCCTTCATTGGCTTCTGCTGTTTAAACATGATGAGATTTCAGATCATCATGTCTATTAAACTAAATCCCACCTAAGTTTTGCTTACTCTATGCTTTGTCTTTAAACGCATCTTCCCATAAAAGCTCTCAAGTGGAAATACAACTACTTGACTTTTTAGGTTATAAGAACTTCTTTCTCTCTCTTCTGTTAAAGGAGAAAAAGACTGAAAAGCTATAACTGTTCATCAAATTTATTGTGCCCATAATCCCTTACATTCCAATTTCACTGTTGTTTTTATTGGCTGAAAAACTTACTCAGGCTTTACTCATGAATTATGTATTTAAGAACCAACTACAGACGGGATGTTATGATCCATAATTACAAATCAAGTCTTATACAAGAATCTCTTCCTGTATCACTCTAGCAATTCTTCCAGCAACATAGTTTTTATCTCCAGTATTAGTTTTTTATTTCTTTGGGGCCTGTCTATCATTAATCAAAAAATAATTCAAAATATCCTCACCACAAACTCGCATTGACACTGCTGCAGTCCCGTCCCCATAAACACACTACCATGACTTCACTGGGCTACTGAGTGTACTTACAATTATTCCAAAAAAGGCTGTATCCTCTTCACTTTGCGTGCTTGAACAAATTCTTACATGGCAAGTCTACAAAATTTAACCCCATGCCCAGACATACACACGAGCACACCCTGTACCCACAAGCAAAAGGTGGCAAAGAGGTGGAAAACAGTGACAGTCCTGCAGCCCTGCAGCCTACTTGGCACTGGAATTGCTGGAGGAATGATTTTCTGAATGAAACCAAACATAACCATTTAGTCAAGTATGAAGCTGGACTCAGTAAGCTCTAGACAGTTGCTCACAAGAGATTCCTGTCCTGAATTATCCCCTGGGGCAGCATCCAGGTCTTGCAGGCCACAGAAAAAGCCTGAAAACTTCTAACATGTGTTTAAGCTCAAGCCCAAAGTATTGTGAGTGCTCTGATAAAATGAAAAAATGGAAAGGTCCATAATCTGACAGTGCTGAGTGGGAGCTCTACATGCTGAGTATCTCAATAGGTAAGAAGTTCAGAAGTTACCATCTGAAAGGTCAGACAATGGAAGCATCTTCTTTAAACATGTCAGATTTCACTCAACAGTCTGACAACAGTCATCTTAGATTTAGTCTGCCTCCATTCTCCAGGGAGTTTAAAGTATTATAGCTCTGTAGAAACCTAGATGGCCAACCCTTGTACTATTCAAACAAGGAGTAAACACAGCAGTATGCTGTGCTCAAAATCAATTACAGTAGCTTAATGATTAACTGAAAAAAATGACTGATTATTTCATTATTTTATATGCAATGTATTTTAGAATCACAGAACCTTCGGATTTGTGGGGAAAAAACCGAACACCAGTTTGATGGTATTTTCAATATTCTAATTTTATCATAATGATTTAAGGCATTTATGACTGCTTTAAACTAGAAAGCACATCTCCAACTTCCAGATCTATAAAAAGCAACAAAAACGTGCCTTACTGAATGTTAGGCACAAGTCTACGACTTTGTTAAAAAGCTTTGAATATTAATGAACACTCTGTGAAAAATTGCTTAAAACCTTATGAAATGGTAACTTGAATCACAACATTAACAAATTTGAGTTCCCTATAATGATAAGAGTCCAAAAGATTGAGGACAGTTTTAAAAGAAACAGAAACACTGAGAGTAAAGCTGCTCTGATGCCACTCAGGATCAGCTCATTCCTAGATAACAAAATACCAGCCAAGCATGAGATTTGCACCTTCACTTCAGATTTCTTGCACATGAACTTCTTTCTGCCTTATCAATGCAGCTACCAAAAGGCTTAGTGAGTGCAGTTGGATGGGAGTCTCTCACTGCAGCTCTGACTGAAAACTTAATTGTTCATGTCCATGAGTAGCAGCAAGTCATGCCTGCAGACTTGTGATAAATTTAACTGCAGAACAGGAAAAAAACAGGGGATAGATAAAATATTAACCTCCATCTGTAAGAGTTAATGTGCCAAGTTATATTACATGTATTATGCATATAACTTAATTTTATTTATCCTTTAAATCAAATGGCCTGACCCAAAGGAGAAATACTCTACCTGCACTTCAAGCAATGTGGGTCAGTTTAAACATGCTTAATGCTACCGTGTCCCTAGCAAATTTATTTCTGTCATTTAGATCAAAGGCATGTATTTGCAGCATTTTCTATGCCTGCTCTATAGATGCAGATATGTTACTTCCACAAGACCTGCTGCAAACGCTATTGTAATTGCTCAGAAAATACTGAAATCACAGAATTTAATTCTGTGAAAGATTCTCTTTAATAAAATATTGCTGGTTTTCTCTTAAGACTGGGTCATTATTTATTCTTTTCAGGCGGTTCATTTCAGAAGTTTCAAAGTGTTTGACAATAACAAAAAAATCAATTAAAAGCCCAAAGACAACACTGCAGTAACATGAAAAGAAATATAATAAAATAAAATGCAAATTTCTAAATTATTCAAATTAAAAGTTTTATAGGTATCTACAGTAATAAAAAAATAATAAAAAGCCTTCAAAGGAAGAAAAAAAGGCAACAGAGGGTTTGAAGACTGATATTTAGTTTAATATCTGTAATTAGTTTAATAATTTGGCAATACTTGTGCTTCACAGGATAATGGCAGTTTTCTCCAGAAATTATATATGCACTTGCTCAAAACTACAGTTTTTCTTTTAACTATCTGTGTACCAATGTACAGCTCCTTTATGCTGTATCTATTAAACACAGAAATGTTTTGTGCCTTTTTGATGCATTTGATCTATAAATCTCAAGGTAACTTAAACAATCACACCATTTGGCAACATGAAAATTGTTTTTACTTTATAACTGGGGAAACTGAAGGATGAGATTCCTACCTTCAGACATTTCTCATGTTCCTGAGTAAAAATTAGTGTGCCCAAAAACACAGAGGTGAAAAATATCCATGGTTTGCAGTGTTGTATGTAGGGGTTCCAAAGCTTCACTGTCAGCAGCAGCAGTCCTGCTGCACTTACTCAGGTATGAACCTGAAGATCTTTGCTTTTGCTGCCTGAGTGTATAAATGTTGGACTGCATGGTTTATTCCCTGATAACTTATTATGGCACTGTGTCCTGAAGCCCATGTTATGGGGAATTTGACAGCCTTTATTGTAATCCAAGCTGAGAATCTCACAGATGGCGTCTTTGCCATCACTACTTCTCATGACAGCATCCCAGTTTTACAGAGTGAGAGCCCACAAACAATGGAATTAAGAGCTGAATGTAAATTCACCTGGATCAAGATGCTGCACTACCCCAGAGATAATGGAGAAATTAGCATAATGAGGCAAACAAATGCTTTAGAGTTATAACTTCCCCTCCAATGCCTCTTGCAATGCTTCCTTTGCTCTGCTGAGTTCTAAAACCATCTCAGGCCTGCTGACAGGTGGGTGATAAACGAAAAGAATAAAATGCTGTCAGCAAATGTTGCCCATTCCTTTTTATGCTCTCCACACACATGATCTGGGTTACAGAAAAGTAGAAACAGTCATGCTGGGTTAGAGTGACATGGCTAAATAAATCCTGCCTTCAACTGCAGCCAGTGGCTGATGCTTAGGGGACATGGGAGAAACAGGGTAAGGACAGACTGGTCCTGCTCAGCAAACATCACTGCTTTTGGCAGTCAGAAGGGTTAAGGATTTCCTGAACTGCCTATCTGCCATTCATCTGGAACCAAGTTCTAAAATTTAATTACAACTCTATGAAAAAATATTTCCTCCTGCTTGTTTTAGACCTATTCCTTGAAAACAGAGAGGTGGGTTCTATTCTTTCCTAAGTAAATTGTTCACAGACACCTTTGTAATGACATGTTTTTATTGATCTCTCTGTGACCCTCTTTTTTATATATTTTGTGTCCTCTCTTTCCTCAGAAGAAATGCATCCTCATATTTTTGGTAACATCCATCTGTAGTAAATACTTCCATTACCCATAGTGCTCTATCTCACCTTTAAACCAGGCATTAATCATCACAACAGATAATTACTATGATTAAGAAACAGTGACACTCAAGTAAAAACATTTTTTCTCACTTTGTAAGTGCTTAGTTTCTTTAAGTAACTTTTGTATATACTGTCAGAAAACCTAGTTCACCAGCACTACAGCTGTTCCAGCAAACTCAGGAGCCAAAAACATTCCTATTCACAAGAATTTCTCTCTCTGCAGTTATTAAACCATTAAAATTGCCCTTGTCACACCTTTGGTGCAGTGACCTGGCACTCTTGGGACAGTACCATCTGCAGGGCAGTGCAGTAGGTTAAGTGTGTTCCCCATGGGCATTTTGGATGCAGTCCCTCCACCTCTGGATGTTGGGAGTGTTTAATAGCATGGCCAGATGCCTCTTGGTGGCCCTGGGGCCAGTGAGCATGCCCTGGCACTGCTCCTNTTTAAAAATTAAAACTTAAAAAAACCCAACCCAAGTCCCTTCCTACATATGGTCTTTCCAGGCAGCCCTTTAATAAAGATGTGCTTTGGCATACTTCTTCACACTTCTTTGCTTAGTTGGTAAGGCTACCCAGCTGATTATCCAGGTTTTCAGCTGTTTCCTTAAAGCCACACAGANTGCATCCTCATATTTTTGGTAACATCCATCTGTAGTAAATACTTCCATTACCCATAGTGCTCTATCTCACCTTTAAACCAGGCATTAATCATCACAACAGATAATTACTATGATTAAGAAACAGTGACACTCAAGTAAAAACATTTTTTCTCATTTTGTAAGTGCTTAGTTTCTTTAAGGAACTTCTGTATATACTGTCAGAAAACCTAGTTCACCAGCACTACAGCTGTTCCAGCAAACTCAGGAGCCAAAAACATTCCTATTCACAAGAATTTCTCTCTCTGCAGTTATTAAACCATTAAAATTGCCCTTGTCACACCTTTGGTGCAGTGACCTGGCACTCTTGGGACAGTACCATCTGCAGGGCAGTGCAGTAGGTTAAGTGTGTTCCCCATGGGCATTTTGGATGCAGTCCCTCCACCTCTGGATGTTGGGAGTGTTTAATAGCATGGCCAGATGCCTACTGGTGGCCCTGGGGCCAGTGAGCATGCCCTGGCACCGCTCCTTGCTAACATGGATTTTAAAAAAACCCCAAAACAACAAGGTTATGCACAAGGCATGATTTGCCTTCCATGTCCACTCCCACATATTTGAAGAGATTTTATATGACCAGCATAAATCCACACAAACAAACCTCCAGATTTTGAGTGTTCTTGAAGTTATAGGGCTCCCACATCCTTCTGCAGCCATCTAGGTCAAGCACATGCTGTTGATAAATGTTTAACATAAAGAGAGTGAACCACAAAGTGAGAGCAGTATTCCTACAGCTCAGTCCACTGCCAGAATCATAATTTCCTCTGTTTTCTGCTTAAGGTGCCTTACAAATTTTTGGCCACAATTGTTTGGGGTTTTTAAAATTAGAACAATTAAACTATTTAATCACAGTTTAGAAGCTCTACAGGTAGGATGCTTATTCTTGTAAAAAATAATATCTTACATTTTATTTTAAATTATTATAAAATAATTTATTTTTGTCTTTTTTTTCCTCCCCAGAAAGGAGGTCACAGATAACATATTTCTTCTACTTTAAAAATTAAAACTTAAAAAAACCCAACCCAAGTCCCTTCCCACATATGGTCTTTCCAGGCAGCCCTTTAATAAAGATGTGCTTTGGCATACTTCCTCACACTTTGCTTAGTTGGTAAGGCTACCCAGCTGATTATCCAGGTTTTCAGCTGTTTCCTTAAAGCCACACAGAATTTCATGCAGCTGAATTGAAGTGAGGGCTTGTTGAAAAATTAATTCTGCTCTCATCAAACAATTATAATACTGATGGATTCCATTCACAAATCTAACCACCTTCTTATTGAAACACAGACTTTTACGCAATTTTTATGTACCAGTGTGAACATTACTTTTACTATATGTTCACGCTTTCCTTTGTGTTTCTCCCATGCCAGTTGGTTTCTATAGGGTTTGGCTGCTGCACTACTCCAGAAAGCTCAAAAAGCTCCAGCTCTGAAGAAATGTGACTTGTTCGATTTAACTTTAGGTGAGATCCATCTCACTAATTTTGGAGAGCCACGTCATCTGGGTCTGCATGAGAAGGTCCCTGCTAAGTCTGTGGGGAGAAAAAGGCATTTTACAGGACAAATATACTGCAGTCTTCTGAAATCACAAGAACCAGCTAAGATCCAGACTTTTAATCTCTAGCCATCCAAAATTAACTGACTAATTCTGTTCCACTTACACATTGTTTTAATACCACCTTCCTCACAAGCACATGAGGAGAGCCAATTCTTTGATTGCCCCAAGAAACAATAGCAGAACAGCACTTGAGAGCGTAGTGTGTTGTATTTCCCCAAGTGATTAGCAGCCCATGAGTGCCAACCTGCAAGTGCAAATCATTCAATTACCATCAATCTAGAGCAGAAAATAAGGACATGATTGTTCACAGAGGTTTAGCGTGTAATTCTGTTTTTTTCAATGACTTCTCCAAAACATGCTATACACCCTATGAAAATCTTCCAGACATTTAATTTAAAGTGTGGTCTAAAGGACAAAATTGTCCTCTTTGATGAGCTATGATCAAATACATTGCCAGGCTAAGACAGAGTGAATTTGAACCAGCAGCATATTTCCTTGAGCCATGGAGGAGGAAGTGGTAACAGGAGACAGCAAGGTTTGTTATGTGCTGTGGTTCACTGTGTTCACATTCCATCAATCATGGCCCTGCTCTGTGACTCGATTTACCCTTGTGCAGACAGAGAATTCATATTTTGTGAAGAAAAAACAGCTGTGAAATTGTATGGCACAGAATTGCGCTTTGCTTTCAAATACACAGAAACTTCTGTTTGTTTCACATCTGGAACTGAAATCAGAGTTCAGCCCTTGAAGTCCACGAAAATAATTTGAGACTCTCAGTTTGAAAAGGGCTAGGAAGGTGTGCATTAATATTTAAACTTGTTTTGCATGGCATTTTCTGGGACATGTTTTCTAATCATTGACATTATCCAAACATGCCACATTTCCTCTTTAGCAAGGTTTTACTGTGGGATTATCTTGATTGATGTGGATAACAGCAGTGCTGTGAAGAGAGGTTTTTTATGCATGCACTCCAGTTCCTGTTAACAACTGTAAAGATTAGGGCTTTATACAACAGGTATTAACAGACTTTTCCTGTTATTAACAATTTAGGTCAGTATTTTGCTTTTTATTTTATGCATGAAAGTTTTACGATTATGCATTCCAAGCGGTTCTGCTTTCTTGTTTGATTTATTGTTGAGCAAGCTTACTTAAGTCTTTGCTCACTTTTTAATATTTGAGGAATTCAAAAAGGCTGCAGGCTCAAGGAGGGTCAATATATTATATCATATATTTAGGATGAATGTAAAATGTCTTTCCATTTTATTTTGTGTTACTAAAAAAACTTATCAGTAAAGTCATCAACTTTATTATCACAGGTAAAATGATGACATATGCCACATCTTGGACATAACCCTCACCAGGGTCACAACAAGACTGTCACAGCTGAGTGAACTGGGCTCTGTTCAAGGCTGTGAGTGGTACTGGGTGAGAGAAGGAAAGGAAGTGCCACTCAAATACATGAAATTATATACAACTCAAAGATTTAAAAAAATCTTCTACCTTGCATCCCAGCATACAGTGTTCCTCTTTTGCCCATTTCCCTCAAAAACCTCTGTTAAGGCTTTAATTTTTAATTTTTTCAAAGAACTCAGAAACCTTTTGCATACTTTTCTGAAGGAAAATCTATGCCCCATCTATTCCCTACTATCTGCAGATCTGAAAGTTAAACAGATATTTTTCTTCATGATGACAGAAACATCAGGGGGTTAAAACGAAAAAAAAATTAGAGCAGTAACATTGGGCTGAAATACATGCATTCACTTCCCTTCGAAGCCTGTAGCTTCCAAAAAATTTGGCGTTTGCATAATAAAAGGAATGAATGTTCAAATGAGAAATTTTACATATAAATAGGTTTCTTACAATTCACATATGTATATAGCTTAAAAAGCATCCCAGAATCTTGATGGCTGTAAAATGTTTAGCTGTTGACCTCACTTCATTCTTCCTAAGGAGAAACAGATGTATGTAATTGAAATGATATGTGGATGTAAAGTTGTGCCTAATTTATGAATTTTGATACATCTCTTCACTATTATACAACAAAAGAGGATTTCTTTCTTCCTTTCTGGTTTTTTTTTAGTTTTTTTCATTTTGATGTATCTGTATATTTTTTGAGTCTTGTCAATGCTATAGGCAAGGGTGTAATTTTGGCAAAAATCTTTGCTCTGGGATGTGTATACATTGTGTATTTGGCACAAACCCAGCGTAATGACATCATCCACTATCTGGAAAACTTAAAAAAATCCAAGAATATAAATTATGCTGAATTATTTTTGAGTACTGCAAATCCAGGAAGATCTCTGTCTCTCTCTCTGCCTATTGCCAGTCAGTGTGGGCAGTGTGAGCTCTGCTGTGAGCCAGATCCAGGCCACCTGGTGACTCTGGCAAAAATAAATAACAGGAATAGAAGAGAATTAGAAGCTCTTACAAGAAAATAATAAGTATTCCAGAGCGAGGGTGCAAAATCTCAAGGAAAAGAACCAGCAATAGTTCCATGAGGTAAGATCAGTGGCATTTTAAATGTTTTCCATTTTATCAAATAAAAAGTACAGCATCAGAAGCCAGCACTGTTTGGTGGCACCACACCATGACATCAAAGGAGAGTAGGATGTGGCTGACCTGAGCTGCTGTGCTTATCTTGCATCCCATTTGAAATAACTACAGTGGGAGGGTTCCCCTAATATTTTTGCAATTATTTCAGAAATATGTTGTCTTGACACCAAAACAGGAGAATATTCTCTGCTGGTGCAGAACCATTCCAAGGTGCTCAGTTATAAGCAAAGTATATAAATTGCTTTTGTTTGACAATTAATTACAAATATAGTTTTCTTTCACAAATTAAAGAATAATTAAGTGAAATACAAACAGCACAGTTCCTTTTGGACCCAGGTGATAAAATTTCTTTTAAAACCATGTGATGAAAACACCTTCCCAGAGGATTAAATCTCCTCTGTCACAGGAACATTGACCTAAGCTCTGTGGAATAAGTAATTTCAACAGCAAAGCCCTGCTTGGCAATATTACACAGTATTTTCTGGAGCCCTTCCCTGCAGCCTACTGAGCTAACATCATGGCAAGTCTCAGTATCTAAGGTATAAGATGAGGTTAAACCTTCAGAAATCTTAATTAATCTACTGAGCATTTGCAAATAGGTACATAGACAAAGCGGGGGGAAAAAAAGCCTACCAAGTATAGGAGGGAATATAGTTAGTGGAATAAAGTAAATTTCTCAAAAATTTGAGACAGAATTGGAAGTAATAACAAATAATTGAACATCTAAAGTAATTTTTAGGCAACGCTATTATTCACAGTGAGGAATCACTGGGGTTTGCAGACAGACAAACTTAAGAAATTATTATTTAAAAAAAACCAAGCAGCTTTCTTTCACTTTCCTGCTCATAAAATGAGAAAAATGTAACCCATGTGCCCATAAACACACAATTCTGGGGTACAGTCACAAGCTGCTCGGAGTTCTGTTCTGAAATGCATCCTAAACTCCTTGTCTCCTGAACCTTCTGGCATGGAGGAAAAGGAGTTGGGACCAACAGAGTCAAGCCAGCTCAAAGAGGAAGCCCTTACAAGCTGTTTTGAGCTGGTTTTCACTCACTACAAGCAGACAGAGCCATCTCAGGACACCATGCAAAAATCCAGTGCCTGGCACCACAGGCTCACACAAAGAAGCACTACCTCTGTCACGAGGAGCTGAACATTCCCAATGATGCTTTTCCCTACACCACTGTCTTCCACCACCATTGGTTATGCAAATTCTGTAAAAATGCAAGCAGATAAACTACTCAAGGTCTTATAACTAGATTTCTTCAGCAAGTGTAAGCAAGCAGCTTGTGGCTTCAGGTAGGAGGCTGCCCACATGAAGAGGATGGGGAAATTCTGTTAGAACAGAAGCACAAGGTTTAAATTAACTGTCACACAAAGGAAGACTGTCCAAACGGAGTGAAATGTCAGTGTTAAACGGCAGAGTTGAGAAGCTATTTAAAAACACCATCCCAGGCACTAAGAGTGCCTGAAAAATGGTCAGAGGGGATCTCAAAAGGAGACTGAAATCATGACAGCCTCTCCATTGACTTCAAATCATTATGCCAGACCAGGCAGGTAAGATTTTGCATTAACTTGTCTCAACAAAGGAATGGATAAAAATAATAATGACTTCATAGAACCAGTTGTCTTTACTTATGAAGTTTAGATTCAATAATCTTTTCTGGAGCTAATTCTCACAATTTTTTATGAGAGTATTACTTTCAGAGACATAGTGTGTCCCCTTACTGCATTAAAAAAGGAAAGTATCTTCTGGATATGCAAGTGTAGTAGAGAATTCTGCAAAAATTAAAATATCACCATGCTAAACTTCTAAAAATGCAAGATAATGCCATTCTCATGACCAAGAAAAGTTTCACCACACATTTCAAATACATTAAACTCCCAGACTGGAAGCCATATGTCTTCTCCTTTCCAAACTCAAGGAAATGGAAAATCAAGGCAAGTCCACCATACATTTTACAGTTTTGATCAAACAGCAGTGCTATGCACATACATCAACTAAGTACAGAGACTTTCCCTTTTAAAAAGCATCAGGTTTATAGAACCACACTCCCTGCTGGAAACAGCAGCAAGAATCTAAAATTATGAGATACAGAATAATAGATAATGTATGATGAGATTCATATGACAGCAAAAGTAAATAGGTTTCGTTTGTAACAGGGGTGGCTGTACTGTATCCTGTGATATTTTCCCAAGCTCTGATCATTTTCTCTAGGTTGCATTGATGCCTGAGGACATTTCTATCACTGTTACAGAAAGAAATGCTAAGTGTCCACTGATTCTGACTATGACCCTTTTCTTCTTTGCCATGTTTGGAAGTCCCTTCCACAAGGATCCTACCTGCCTTCTACTCCCCACAGAAATAAGGTGAAACACGACAGGAAAGATGCCAACATGGGAAGTGAAGTTCTCACTTCAGCCTGGAAAGAATTCTCCAGCTCGACTGCACACTTATGTGTTTGCATACTAGATTTTGGAAGAAAAGATAAAATCTATCTCCTATGGTTAGATTAATTATTTTTAAAGTAAACATTTCTTCCTCCAAAAATAAATGTGGGGCAGTCATGTTGAGTAACTCCCACCAAATAACAGAAAAAAAAACCAAGATTCACAATGATAAATTCAGACAATCATTGAAATTTTGATTTTGAAAAGACCTCTAAGATCAAGTCCAACTGTTAGCCCAGCACTGCCACTAAACCATGTCCCCAAATGCCACATCTACATGTCTTTTAAAAATCTCCATGGATAGTGACTCAACCACTTCTTTTGGCAGCTTGTTCCAATGTCTGACAAGCCTTTCAGTGAAGACATTTTTCCCACTATCCAGTCTAAATCTCTCCAGTGCAGCATGAGGCTGTTTCATCTCATCATATCACTTGTCACCTGGGAGAAGAGACCAACCTACACCTTACCACAATCTCCTTTCAGGTAGTTGAAGACAGTAATCTGCTAATGTCAAAGAAGTGTCTACTTCTTGTTTTCCCACAATATTTTAACAATTTTTTAGTCTCACAATATTTTGCCCAAAAAGGAGCCGTCTGGCTTTGCAGCCCAGCAATTAGAACATGCTGTCAGAGGCTCAGATGCAAATCTAATCTCTCTCTGTACCCAGTCAAGCATTTAGGAAAACACCTTTAGACACAAAGTAATGAAGAAATGAAGAAAAAAGTGGGTTAGTGCCCCCTCAGTCTATAATTTTTTTCTATTGAGTACTTGGATTCATTAATGCAGTAATCAGGGAATCCCCAGAATGTTCCTAGCAGCAGGCTGTAGAGCTACTTTTTGTGCTGCTGACCAAAAGAGACATATTTAATACATGGTGGAGATGTTCCAGCAGAAAAGTAGAACATTCTATAATACCATATAACTCCACAGTTAGGACATTTTCTTTTAAGCTGGGGGACAGGGGGAAGTGCATCTCCTTAAAATCAGTGGAGGTCTGAACTGTTTCTGATCCAATATAAACAAGAAAACTGAAGCACCTGTTTTGTGGTAGTGTCTATATCATCCTGAAAAATCTGGCTTTTGCTTTTATCTAAAATGTCTAGGAATGCATTTTTTTGCTTGAAAAAAGCATCTTGTTTTGATTAGCTGGGAAAAAAAAAAAAAAGTGGGGTGGAGTAAAGAGAGATCTGTTTCTTGTCAGCTGGAACCATTTTAATTTATTTATTTTTAAGTCGGTCACTGAACTGACAAATCAATTTATTGTGTAGCCCAAGTGCAAAACGCCTGCCCTGGAGTCAAAGTGGGTTGCACAAATGTAGGCAGAATTTGGCCTTTGCTGTCTGAGCACACCCCCCTGAGCTGCAGAGCACCAACTGCAGGCTCCACAGGCTCCATGTCAGCCACTGCCAATGGCTAAACTAACAGGGAGAAGCTTGATAGAGATTAAGAGATTACAGTTTCTCAGTAAAATATAATTAAAAGAGAAGGAAGCTTAATTTCTCTAATTCCTAAAATGGAATAAATCAGAGAAAAATATCTTCTGTTTTTATTTTCATAAAAGTAAGTATTCGTGAATTTCAAAAGGCACTGTATCACTACACAGGTATTCCAACAACAAAGCAAATGTATCCATGAAGAAACACCTACTTTGCACTGTACTAACTCAAACTGATATCTATTATATATGGCTTTTTATAATTTCTTCTGACTTTCTAATTTAGTAATTGTACAGCAACTAGCAAGAGCCAGCTATGCAATAAAGAAGCAGAATTGTGGAATTTTCTGCAACCTAAAGCAAAACATAAATACCCAGAGCAGATTTACTACTTTGCCATTTACTGTGACCAGCCTGCACAAAAAAATTATTGCTAGAGACCTTCCTGATCATAAGTAGGAGGAATTTTCTGCTTGCAATTTAAATCCTGTGTCAGTCACTGGCCAAAATTGGCATCCCTGTTTCTGCAGAAGACATGCATGGTTTCTGGATTAACCTTCTCTGAACACCTCGTGTGTAATAAGAGGAAGCAGGAGAAGCAGCAGAGCAGTTCCTCTCCACAGGGATACCACAAGGAGGTGGTATATGCTGTGGCAGATCAGTCAGGATCTCTGGAAGGCTCCTGGAAAACCACTGGTGCGTATTCTTGGAAAGCACCGCTCGAAACCTAAACCCCTAAATTGCCACAACACACGCAAAACAAAAACCTCCCCGTGGCTGTGCAGAGAGCTCAGCTCGCAGCTGATGGGAGCCCCTGCAGACGAGTTTGCTTTGTGATGCCACAGAGGAGGAGAGCTCCCAGCTCTTCACCTCCCCGCAGGAACAGTGTGAGGGCAGCCTCTGCCTCCACTCTGGCCTGGAGCACTTGATTTAGGGACCCAGTGGCCTAATTTAATTGCTAAAACTGACTTGTAAAGCTGTTACACAGCGTGCCTTCAGGAATTAAACAGCCAGGAAGAACAAATATGTTCATCTAGCCTGATAGCATCTATAGAATTCACCTAAAATCTCAGAAATTCTGCATCAAATCAAAATATGCTGTTGCTGTATGTTTCAATTGCTGTTTATGTTAGGAGGAAATATAGGTGCAATTTAGGGTTTCCAACAACAAATAACCACCACATTTGAAGACACGTTGTTTCAATGATGAATTAAGCTCATTAATAATACATATCTTGTTTTTATCTGAATTTGTTCTCCCAAATGTGAAACTGACCCATTGCATTCACAATGTACTTGAATAACACCCATTCCTGCATTTGAACTGAAAGACAGATTATATAGATATAAACAAAATAAATCAGAATATCACCACTTCTCCTCTTTGGAACCATCTGTGTACTTCACAGTTCCTGTGAAACCACCTGGTTTTAAATGTGACATTTTATTAGCATTTAATCTGGCATTAGAAAAGGTATTCTCTTCTAACTGTGGAAGAATTTTAAAATATCAGTAAGAGCTCTCTTCTCAGCAAGAAATCAAAAGTGATCCAGCCACAGGGTCTGAAATCTGCCCCTTGGTGTAGGTTTGCTATCTCAGAAACTGGGGAGGCATGAAGATGATTTGGGAAGGAGGGAGGCATGGGCAGGGGTGTATCCATCAGCTCTGTCATGGACAGCCATGAGTCACTATGGATGGAAGATCATGGCCCATTATTGCCTCACACACTCTAACAGTCCTTTGCACTCCCACTGCCACAAAGCCTTTTGTCCTGTGTGTGGCTTATAAAAAAACTTTGAGAGACTCCCATCTCTCCAAACACAGAAACTCTCCTCAGGAATGGGAAACACAAACTGAAACCTGGCATTGTTGCTGTGACCACTCTGCTCTCTGTGGTTTTCCCTTGGGCCCTTTTTGCATTTGGCATTCCCCAGAGCCCCAGCAAGCTCACTTCCACTCCCACCCCACCTTCCTCCTGCATCATCTTCCAGTTCTCCCTCTTCCTCTACTCACCATGCCCTTTCCCTCTATGATCTCCCCTAGCCTCTTGATGACTAAAATTTCTCCCCAAAAAATTCCATTAAAGCATTTTCAAAACCCTGTAAGCTCTGAAAAAGACCTCTCCCATGATGAAAAGAAAAGGAAAAGTAACTACAAAAATCAAAGCCCAAGTGTTCTGGTATAATAACAGCAATCACTCTATTTATCATTCTTTTCTTTTCCATCCCCTTCTTCATACTCTTTTTACACTGTTTAGTTGGAAATGATTACTTTGTCTTCACACAGCACGTGGGCAGTTCTACAGATCCATAAACCATAAATTTCAATATCAATAACTATATTGATTAAATGTATTAACAAGGATATTATATCAAACACAAGTTTTGACTTTTGCCTCTATCCTGATGTTAATCACCTTCTTGTACATATCCTTATACTAAAAAAATCTCTTGAAAAAATTCCAGAAGATGAAAGACTGAATGAATAAGTCCACAAAGGTTTTAAATCAATTTATGTAATTCAATTTCAGGGTTTAATTTTATGGTAAATTTAAATTCTATCATAAAGAATGTTAAACTCTATACCTCTTTTTTCGCCTCATGATTCTATCAGTAATAAAAATCTGTTTTTCATAAAAAGTAATTATGAACAGATCACATTCATTGAAAACATTCTATCTGTGGTGGAAAAAATGTTGTTCACAAAAGAAAAAAAACCCACAATAAAACCCTCATCATATTTAGTAAAAAAACACAAAGCAATTAAGGTCTTCACATGGCATTCCTATACTTAGGTTATAAGTTCTTCATTAAGTTACATCAATCTCCTATGCTGCTGTAGCAGCAAAATCCAAATAACTAAATAGCCACACTTGGAGAATACTTTGGCATAGAGATGTAAAAATGAAAGAACAGACGGAAAAATCCCTCTCATCCAGTCTGGGGCTGGATCAGGCACTGGATCTGAGTGGCTGGAGCACTGGCCTCCCACCAGGCAGCGTGGAGCCCAGGGATGCTGCTCCAGCCCTCAGTGCAGCTGATGCTAGAGCTCCAGCAATCAAGTAAAGCCAGCAGGAAACCCATCCGATGGGCAGTTCACGGCAAAACCCCAGAGGGCTGCACGAATGGAAAGGCAGCAGGGGAGGAGAACAAACAAGAGATGTTAAAACTGCAAACAACCAGAAAAAGCAGTGGCAACAGGGAAGAGCAGTTTAAGAAACAAACATTAAATTGAACCACATAACACTTTATTAGCAAGACAAAGCATGGAGAGCTTCAGGCAGGCTGAAAGGCAAGCAGGAGCTAGTGATGGATTTCAAACACTAGGTTCCAAAATAAAATTAATTCAGGAAGTAGAAATTATCTTTTGGAAGGAGACTTTTTTTTTTTTTTTCCTTTATCACCTATTTTGTATCCTAGTACTACCTGATAGAGATTGAAAATTCTGAAAATCATTCTAAGAAGAGAACATGACAGAATGATAACCCAGCTGGTGAGCCAAACTAGTCTGTTCAGCAAAGAACCATTTGAACTTATTGATAAGAATAGAAGTGTGACTTCACAAAAATCTGTCTTAACTAAGAAGTGACCAATATTGCCTTTTTCAGAATAAAGGAGAGGTTGTCCTCATTTTTTTAATTAAGCTACAGGATGAGGTACCTCTTCTTTGATCCTACAAAACAGCTCATAAACAGTCAGAACTCTCTTCCAGTCTGATTGAATTATTTCCTATGGTCAGAGAATTCAACCCCGTATTCCCAGCTGTCTTTAAAGAGGTGGGTTACCATACCCATCAGGACATTCCCCATTCTCCTCATGGAGGCTATCAAGTTACAGAGGGCAGTGCTAAACTGGAGAATTTTGCAGCATACGAGCCACCTTAGCTGGGAAGGGAACTTCAAATCCCTGTGTCAAAAGCTGACATTGGAGCTGAGTCTGTCCTTAGCATGGAAACTGGAGCCCTCAGGTGAATACAAACCACTAAACCTCATGTTCACATGTATTTTCTCTCTGGCTCACTGAATCATAAATTATTTTCTGCCTAAAATAACCAAGGTCAAGGAAACTCCTTGTACGTGAGAAAAGATTCTGAGCCAGTTCAGACCTCAAGTGTTGTGGGCAAATGCTGTAACAGTGAAGCAAGTAAACACACAGAGAGCCTTTTGTGTCAGCAGCCCTTCAGCTCCCTGCTGTGAAAGCAATAAACTGGGCTGGGGGAGGGGGACAGGTCTATTTGTTTGGGTTTTTTGAACTGACCTCTATTCTTGAGCCAAGCCAGGTGGAGCGTGAGGAGAGGGCACAATGCTCTGTTTCTTCCTGTTCCCGTTCCATCTCCTCCATGGAGCACAGCAGAGATGGCTGTTTCATCCTGTGCACACATAAACAGCCAGGCCCTCCTTCTTCTGCAGGCTGTGGAGAAACAGAGGGACAGGCAAAACGAAGTGGAGCTGGTGCTGCCCTTTAACTTGAGAGCTGGCTTTTACTCCCTCCCTCTTTGGACAGAGAAGACTTTATGATGGCAGAGTCTGAGCAGGTAGCTGGGATCTGAAAGACACAGTTCCCACGTGGCAGAATTTGCCAAGTACCTCCTCGCCTTTCATGTAAATCTCAGAATGTTTACATCAAATTTGTAGGTTCTACCATTACTGGCAAATAGGAAGGTTCAATAAGGAGGCCTCTAATCAGTTAAAATATGAAACCTGATCATATTGTTGCAAGTTCAGTGAGTGTGTTAATCAGAGTTTAGTCTTTCCTCAATTCTTTTCTGGCACCTGTAGGAGAACAGGAATTGTTGAGAACAGACAGTGAATATCACTTCTGCATATTCCAAGACAAGCAGTGCCCTGTGGGAATTCAGAGAGCTGCCATGCAGTCTGAGTGATGGTTCTTTGAGGAAGAATGACTAAAAAAATTCCCAGATTCTGCAATTAGTTACAGTGACTATTAAGCCTGATTCTTTCTGCATTTCTGCATTGTGAATACAGAGCTTCCACTCTCTGCTTCAAAAAAATTATCTGTTAGTAGTGGTTACTCACACAAAAACCAGCCAAGAGATGTGATTAAAAAGAATTTCATTGTGGCATTAACTCTCTTGAAAAGGAAAAGGAGGGGTGGGCAGAGGAAGAGAGAGAAAGAGAGAGATGCTGTAAGTTCAGGAGGAAAACACTGTTATTATTCTGAAACAGGAATGACATCCTTGCATTAACACAGCATGAAATCATGGTAGCAATTTTCATGCTGTATTATTTTGTTTTTGTCAGGTCACTGATTTTCAATTTCATCAATACTATATAAAACTAAGGAAGATAATACAATAAAAAGCATCCACTCGCAGTGCAATACCAAAAAGCAAGAACATGTTGCTTTTTCTGTGAATTTAAACCAACCAATCCCCACGCAGAAAATGTGTTATTTTTGTCCCTGAATCACATAAATACACCAAACTCAGAGGTTACAAAAAAGACAATATACCAAAGTAAACCTGATACTATACTGACTGTATGTTACTATGGTTTACAAGTTCATTTTTACCTTCCTCTAACATGCAGAATAGACAAAGTATAAAGCCAAAAAGCTACAGAGGGCTTAGTTTACACTGATCTGAACCCACCTTCTTGAGCTTTCCCCAAGTACTATTCATTAAAAGTGAAACTACAGCTTAAACCATCCCAGATTGAGCTCCCTGATTCTCATCACCCAGCTGTCCTTCTGTGTTTTGACTGTGTCATTACAACTGATCTGAGGTCTCCTGAACCACGACTTATGGCAAGATACAGAAATAACAGTGAGACACATGCTTGTTTCCAAAGCAAGCCTGCCAAGCCCCCACTCATGAGGGAACTCCAGGAAGAAAAGCTCACAGAACTGCTTTTGGGTAGCAGAGAAGTCCCTAAGAGATCCATCTCTCCATTTGGAAGCGTTTATGAGGGCTTTGCCTAGAGAAGGGAAGAAGGGAGAACAAAGACCAAGCAGCTATCACATGCAAAACATACAAATGGGCTTGGAGTTTGTTATCTTTGCATGAAGCATGTCAGTGTCTGCTTCTCTCATTCACAGCTGTTCCACCAGGCTCTAAATCCCTGAGCCCCTTACCTGAGTCTCTGCACACAGCCTCAGCCCAAGAACCTTTCCTATGAAGGAGGCACCAAACTTTCAGGTTCCTCTCAGGCATACACCTGTGCAAGAGCAGAGATGACTTTCCTAGGGCATATGTGCAACTTCTTTCTCCACAGGAGACTGGAAGCCCCTAAATGCTTCCCACAGTGAAGGGAAAGGGCAGCAGGGAGATGGATGCACCCAGTCCTGCGCCCTTTATTGTCCAGTTGTATCCGGTGCAGGCACATCCCTCACTGACACCCAGCCCATGAAGAAAGCTACCGGCTGCTCTCATTCCCCAGTCCTCTTCTGAAGGCACTGGAGAAATCCAAGTAGTTTGGCTGGAAGGGACATAATTCTCAGTCTGGTCAAGCCCTAGTCTGGATGGGTGAGGAGCAAGAGGTGCTGCACAGCACACCCATCCCAAAATTAACACAGGCTCCTGTGACGGCAGCAGCACCTTTACCTTCTTTGTAAGAGTTGAAACATGAACAACTGCTGTGATATCCCCCATTGTCCTACAAATAATGGCAGCCATATGTTTCCCCATGAAAACGCTGTGGGAGCAGATTAGACATTCCATGATTTTTTTATAAAACTGGATCCTTCCCATCGCTATTTGAAAATAATTAGTCCTTCTTCAACACTGAATGATTAAAATGTAACTAACACCACACTTCTTCCACATGATCAATGTTGGTGCAATGAATAGCACATGAATTAATAATGTCTAGGCACTTTTTCTAATTGTTTCCTAATGTTCTGTTATTATATATTCATTTGATATTCACTGCAATGCTAGTGATCACCATTTTTTAATTTGCTCGACAAAAATCACACAATTTGCCTTTGCTTGCTGCAAAAGAATTAAAAGAATGAAGGGCAGTCACCTGATTTCTGTCAGGTGAGGTCCCAGGTGAGTGGAAAAGGGGAAGCAAAGTGCTCATCTTTAAAAAGGGTAGAAAGGAGGATGCTGGGAACTACCAACCTGTCAGTCCCACCTCCGGGCCTGGGAAGGTCATGGAACAGATCCTCCTAGAAGCTCTGATAAGGCACATGGAGAGCAGGGAGGTGATTTAGGACATCCAGCCTGGCTTCACCAAGGGCAAGTCCTGCCTGAGCATCCCAGAGACCTTCTATGATGGAGTGACTCCATCAGTGCAAGGGAAGGGCTACAGATGTCATTTATCTGGACTTCTGTAAAAAAAAAACAAACAAAAAACAACCACAGAAAACCTCACATCAATTCCAATGCATCTTTTCCCAAGTGTGTAAGTCCCCAGAAAGTGGTATTTTTCTACCTCCTGTGGTGTCCAATTTTTCCAGGGGGCATCAGCCTTCTTGTTATGAGCTGCCTCTCCTTGTCTATTTTCAGGCTGTGAAGTATGAAGGGGAAATCAGATTAGACTGTTCACGGAATTACAACTTGACTTTAAACAAAACAAAACATTCTAATAATGTTTTAATAATGTATTACTAAGCCACACACTTAGGAGGAAAAATTAAAAGCGTTATGTGGAAACACATTCTTTAAAAGCAGGGCACCTGAATGTGATATAAGTAACAAATGTGATATCCAGAGGAGTGTGTACAGTATTTGTTTTGTTTGTCATTAGGCTTTGCTTGGCTTGATCATAACTCCCAGCACAAAATCTACTAAGACAGATCACTCAAGACAATACCACAGAGTATTTTCTTTAAGACAAATAAAACATCCACCTTTTGTGAAAAAGCTCAAAAAAATACAAAACACAAAAGGGGATGACTCCAGGCTTTGTTTTGTGTTGTTGTCCATATCGTCAAAATACCTTATCAAACAAAGTAAAAAAAAAGGGCTTACATCAATATTTTATTGAAATTCTTTCAGAGAAGACTTATATACATTATATTTTCAAGATGAGATGCAGACTATTTTACTTGCAGCAGAGAGCAATATATTGGATAATAGCTGACATTTGACTCCCAAGGTTTTTCTTTTATGAATCAAAATTCATTTATGGATAGTAAAGTAGAAGAGTGTGGCTAAGAAATCGATAAAAATGTTCTGTATTCTAGTTATGGAACATAGAGATAACCTTAAATCAACATTAAAGATGCTGGCCTGTGTAAACATTGACAAAGCCAAAGGAATTCTTTTAAATAATAGACTTCAACAAGCAGGTATCAACAAGCTCTGTTAGTGGAGATTGCTGCCATCATTTATTACTCTTCTAATTTATTCTGCGTGTGGAAATGATCACTGGCATGCAGATGATGGTGGAATTTAGAAAAAAAATTCAAACTATATGACAGTGATCATCTTTCCTCTAACATCTCTAAAATCAAAAAAAAAAAAATCTCTTTTAAATACATAACATTTATTTACTGCCTCACCCCAGCTCCATGCCAGTTGCCAAAGACAGTTTTGTTTTTATTTTCCTTACTGGCAATGAACACACTGAAATTACACTACTGAATGCACATAGCCCATGCATTAATAAAAGCATAAATCAGCAAAGTCCATAAAATGAGTAGAACAAAGACCTCATATTTCCTGACAATTCCAAAATATGGCTGCTCTTGGCAAGCACAGTTTGTATTCAAAGAACAAAACACCACAACAGCAGAGAGGGATGAGGATGTGAGCTGTCTGCTCCCTACAGGCACAAATAAACCCCTCTCCCCAGTTTGGAAAGAGAACTGACCCAACTGACCCCAAGCAACAGGGTAAAACAGAAGAAGGGGATGAAATTGTTTTTACAGACAGGCCCAACTGAAACAAAGAACCAATATCAACAGAAATTCAGGTAAAGAACCAGACACATTCCAAAGCTATTACATATTAAATACTAATTCCAGGAAGACATATTCTTCAGTTTTGGGTTTTAAACATTTTGTTTCTGAAAAACAGGAGCTTAAGCTAACTCCTCAGACATTAAACAAAATCAATAGCAAAAAACCTATTTGCATTCTGGTTTACTTTGAGGATTTGATTTTTGTTAAACTTTTGCCTGTTTGCACACCAACACGCAATTTTTCCCAGATTCAACGGGCTGCTTGAAATGGAGCTGTTCTTGAGATCTCTCAGGTAGGGCTTCAGAACATCCACTTCATTTTCAGCTTATTCAAAAACAATTCCATTTTATTGCTGTAAATGATCATGTGTACTGCAAAGAAAGCCGTCAGGAATACCTATAAGTATACAGCTCATGACTGCAGAATATATCTTATTTATTGAGTCTTCCAACAGTTGTTAGCACATATTGCTAACAAGGCTCCACAGCCCACACTTCTGAGAATAGAAGATTTTAGTAAAAAAGGCATATCTGTCTCTCATATATATAAAAAAGAACTTAAATATGCAATTTTAATGTACCCCAAAGACAAAAGCAAGAGTCAAAGAAAAAAAGAATCCAAAATATCTTTTCATTTTTATTTTAAGCAATAGAACTGATTCTTCTACATTTAACAATATTAGCAATGCTGTATACTCAAAATGTCAGGAAATCTTTGCCAGCAGGATCAACACAATGAGACTGAGGAATAAAACATGTCCAGGCAAAAGAAAGTGCTTTCTCTCCCCTTAGTTTGATTTTTTACTAAGAAATCAAAATATGCTTATTACTCTCTATTGGGAAATGCATATCAATTTCACCTTTATTTTATGAATATTTACTTAGCTGAATACCTAGTGCTGCTAATCCATATTTTATGAATATGCGTACACACACACAAAAGATACATGGAAATTGTTTTCCTTGTAGCATAAAAGAACTTTTTCTCTTGGTGAGCATTTATTATTTTGATCAGGGAGAAGAGATAAGCCCTGTCACCAGCCCAAAATATATATCTGAATCTTGAGAAGTTTTTAAGACTATTTCCATGCCATGGATTATTTTTTTTTGTTTTCATATTGTACCTTTTGAGGCAGAAAAGGAAAGACTTTTTCCTTTTATTTTTTATTTCATCCTTTATTATGCCCTTACCTATGTTATCTTTAGTGAATAGTAATACATTTCATAAGGATAACTTAATTATTTTCAGGACAATAAGCAGCATAAAGCCTCAGCAACTAAGGATAAAAATGCCACCCTTTTCACCACCCCATCATGTGATATTTTTATATCAGCTATTTTCCTTTGCAAGGGTGCAGGGAGAAGCATCAGAAGCATTTTCTGCTCACATAGGAGAGAATAACTCAATATATGTGTTTCAGAAACCATTTCTCAGGATCTTTCAATTCCATTTATTTCAAATACCACTGCCTCAAGAGTAATAAATATACAACTGCCTGGGGACAAAACAAAGTGTTTAATCTTGATGCAAGAGGTTGCACAGTTGTTTAACAAGAGAACCTCAGAATTTGCTTCTATTAGACACAAGAAGAGAAGAATTTTATTCAGGATACTTTCTGCCAACCAAAAGAATTAAGAAGGGTAGGTAGATTTTAGCAATAAAGACATTAAATAAATGTATCATGCATGAGGATTTTTGCATGCTGACCTTAAAACTGCCTCTTTAACTCAGCAGGAGGCAGATCAGACAGGGAAAATCAGCATATTTTGTAATAGAGCTGTGTGTAGACACTAATGTTTACATCTTTGTTGACTCTGGTTCAGGAAAACATGAACATTAGTGCTTCCTTTACAAAAGTCTCATTACTAACTCATTGCAGTGCAGCACCACTATGAGCAACTACAAATGCTCTTGCTTTGTTCAGCTCAAAAAAAACCATGCTGTCATTGAAATTGATGCTTAGGCCTGCCTTATTTGTATTTATGTATTCAGGATTAGCCTAAAGTGAGTAATTTTTTTCAGTAGTATTACAGTGATTGAACCAAAACATATCCCTGTCCTTCATCTGAAGTGAGATTTAAAGTCATGCCATGGATTAAACAGTCTCAAAAGACAAGAGAAACACTCACACTTTCACTAGAAATGTGTCTTTAGAAGTGCCACTGTTTTGTCCAGCCATCTCAGCATACAACCTCTGTCTCAATGAACTACTTATAAGTTAACCACAAAGGCATTAAAGAGGGTTAAAATGCAACATTATTGTTCAGTTTGAATGAAGAGTCTCCATTGTACAGAAATGTTAATTTATCTCATTGTATTTTGATACACCTGAAGAGGCCACAGAATT
This sequence comes from Drymodes brunneopygia, assembly GCA_013400955.1. Classification (NCBI taxonomy): domain Eukaryota; kingdom Metazoa; phylum Chordata; class Aves; order Passeriformes; family Petroicidae; genus Drymodes; species Drymodes brunneopygia. The sequence goes on along the minus strand of VZTZ01020280.1, from coordinate 1,194,622 downwards.
TTTCTCCAAAGGAAGAGGGTTTCAACCCTGCTTTTCCCAGTTCACTGCATTAACTGTAGTTAACCCACAATTCAGTATGGCATGACAGTAGTGTCCAAGTCTGCCAGAAATGATGGTCTGTAAGATCCTGCACAACACCACTGCTCAATCAGTCATCTGTGCATCACCAAACTGGATACTCAGGTGCTTTCCAAGAAGACAAAGATGACAGCAACTAATTCATTGGGAAAAATCTGTATTGATGAAGCCCAAGAAATTTATTGCAAAGTGACAAAGTGGATCACAAGAAGATAAATTTCATTTTGGAGCTCTCTTTTTAAAAATAAATGCTTTTTTTTTCCCCTAGCAAGGATGTCTAATTGAAGGTTTTTTGCAAACAAAGCTAAAAAGGAAAAATGGATTAATGATGACACTCCTAAAATAAGGGTTATCTTCAAGCCAGTCTGATGCTTTCATCTCAGCCATAAAACACAGTACAAGGTCTGAGATGAGACAACAGGGTGGCTAAACTCATTGAAAGACAAATTAATGAATGGCATCAATGATGTAATCTTACAGAATTGATGCAAGCTTACAGAATAGCAAGCAACTGAGACCTGAAAGATACAAGTTCAGAAGGCAAAGATGAGAATAAAGCTTACAAGTCTTTCTCCTTAAAGAAGACAATGTGTTCCACAACACCTAAATACCAAAATAAAGCTTCAGTAATCCTCAATTCTCACGGGGAGAGATCCTTTCTGAGTATTGCTGTGCACTGGCCTACGAGTAAGAAAAGCAGAGCTGCTTCTCCTTCATGTGATCTACAATCCAAGAACCAAGTTGGGAGTTCACTGGTGGGAAGACTCTGGTTTTGTTCTAAATTTGCCTGAGTTATAATGATTTATTTCTTGCCCTAAACACGCAAAAAAAATAATTTTTACCTCACCAGATTAAAAAAAATTAGTATTTGGAACTGCAGTTTTGGAGAACTATTCGAACAAAAGAAAAAGTCTGTGGTTTTTTGGTTGATTGCTTGAGGGGGTTTTTGTGTTGTTGTTTTTGTTTTTTTGGTGGGAGTTGGCTTTTTATGTTTAGTTGGTTTTTGATAGAAAAAATATATATTTAATTATATCCATGTATAGAAGCAAAAAAAAAAAATCATTAAGTTAGTCTTTTCTTGGACAAAAAAAACAAGATAACAAAAAAGGGTCCAAGGTGGATTATAAGCAACCTTTAGAATAAGGGCAAATTTTAGACCATGAAAGTAGCATGATTCAGTTAAAAAAAAGTATGCAGCACAAGGTATTCTGCATACAGGTGATATCACTACTACTACCACAGTACCAGCTCCTGGTGCTGGTCCAGAAAAAAAAGAGAAGAGAGATCTGTAGCAATATCTGTGCAGATTCTCAAAGAAAATGCAACTGCACTGCACTGCACAGCTGGTAGAACATCATTCTGAATTGGTACAAACACAAATCCAGAAATATCCTCAGTTCTTCCAGGCACGGCAATCTCAGCGTCATCTTCTTTTTGCAAAGATAATTTAAAATGCCCACCAAGCACTCAATTGCCAGAATAAATGTTGATATTGTGCTAAATCTTCATCAGCAGAGAGATAAACTTTTATTGCATCTCCTACATTTTCAATGTAAGTAAAGCAAAAGAACATCTGGATAGAGAGATGCACATGGACTTAAAATCCCCAAAACTGTGCTGCAGCAGGACTGGCACTGCTCCAAAGTAGAGATTTCTCACAGCTGCAAAGAGGCTGTGCAGCATCACTGTGAGAGGGAAACACAAGGCACTGAGTAAAATTCAACCACAGTTTTAGGGTGCTTTTGCCTTGTTATGTTTTATTGGTGATTGACGTGTGGCTTAGTCCCAAACTATCCAAACTCCCACCTTGCTTGCCTGTTGCCTCATCTGAAATCCACAGCAACTTGTGCAATGAAGCAGAAAACCAGTGCTGGAAATGACACTTCTAGCCTGCCCTTAAAGGGGGTGTCTTGCCAGGTTCAGCTCCATCTTTGCCTTGGCCTTCCTCATGCCCTCCCTACACAGCTGCACTTGGTCTCTGTACCCTTCCCAGGTCACTGTGCCAGCTTCAACTTTCCATTCAGTCTTCTTTCCCTTCAGTCTGACCACTGCAGCCAGGCTGCCTCCAGTCCTTGTGTCCCCAGTAAGCTGACTGGCACTGGTGACCCATGGAGCCAGGACCAGCTCCCCTGTGGTAGGGCTGCCCATTACCTGGCTCAAGAAGCCTTCCTCCATGTGTTCCAGGAGTCTCCTGGATTGCCTGCAGCTCACCCTGCTACTTCCAGCAGGTGTCAGGGTGGTTGGAGCCTCCCAGCAGGACAAGAGCCTGCAAGCACAATATTTCCTGCAGCTGGAGCAAGAGGGCTTGGTCCAATGCTCCCCTTGGTCAGGGACTGGTAGCAGACATTGACTACAAGGTTCCCTTTGTTGCTGGGATCTCTCATTCCTGCCACAGGCTATCAACCTGCTCATGGATGTTCTTCAGAAATTACTCTCCACACTCAATCCTGGTGCCCCTCTTGACGTAGAGGGCAACTCCTCTGCTACTCCTTCCTCCCCTGTCTCTTCTGAGCAGCCTGCAGTCATTGATAGTCACACTTGAGTCATGGAATTGATCCCACCAGGTTTCAGTGATGGCAACGAGGTTGTAGCTTTCCAGCAGCACTGTGCCTTTCAGCTCTTCCTGTTTGCTGCCCATGCTGTGTGCATTGGTGTAAAAGCACCTCAGCTGGGCTGTTGGCTGTGTCACCTTCCTACAGGAGCACCCCTTAATTCCTTTGAGATAATTCTCTGATGTTTCCCTGCTGGCTTTTATTACCTCAGGAGTCTCCCTGGCTCATCTCCATAAGACTGCAAGTGTAATCCAGTGTGGCCAGCACATTTCAGAGTCAGCAGAATAGAATCCTCTAACTAACACCCTGTCCCTCTAACCCTTGCCTCTCTGTTCTGGCAACTCAAAAAAAAAAAAAAAAATTGTATGGCATTCCATATCTGTGCTACATCTCTCTTTATTGGTGAAGGGTAGTGATTAAAGTTAAAGGGGGAGGTAGCACACTGGAGTGACTGTCCCATAAATTGCTTTAAACCAAGAGGCTCTCATTGTATAGCTTGCCAGGGACAAGCCTGATATTGTCCTGCTACCTCCTCACATCCAGTTTAAAGCTGTGCCAATGAGACCCTCAAGATCCTGAGCAGTCTCCTCCCTCTACTGAGAAAAAGTGAGTCCCATCTGATATCAGCATGTCTTGTGCTGCACAGACCATTCCCTAGTCAAAAACCCCATTTTTGTCTTTTTTCCATAGTGAACTTTACATACTCTCCCTGTTCTCTGAAGCAGTTTGACAGGACAGCACCCACCAGGCCCCTGTGAATTCCTCCTGCTTCCAGAACATTTCCCCCAGCATGGAGCAGAGTACTACAAGCTTTGAATCTGTTGACTCACTTAACCCTGCCTGGCAGTGCATTCCCACCTGGATTTGTTTGGAAAAGCAGCATGCCAAAATATCTGATTTGCTTGGGTTGTATCTGGGCACCCAGGCACAGCTCAATGACACAATTAAAGTTCAAGGTTTTCTGTACTGAGGCCAGGCAGACTCATCTTGCTCCTGCCCTGTAGGGGATCTGCTTTGCTTTCCCCTGCTTGTCTGCCTCTCCTCTTACACTTTTCTCTACAGTGACACTGAGTCAAGTTACCTACAAGTTGTGCCTTCCTGCAACCAGTCACAGCAAAAAAAAAAAAAAAAAAAAAAAAAAAAAAAAAAAAAAAAAAGACTAATGAGGCACTGGAATGGATAATAAAAGCAGAATTACTTGTCCTGCTTCAGATCTAAGGCAGTAACTGATCTGGAGACATTAAGACATTTCCCTATAGAAGGACTCTATAAATTTCTCAACGGGTGATTTCTAGCTGCCTTTGAAGTGTCAGGCACTTGACATTACCAGAGATTCCTCTGCATTAGGCAGACAGATGTGATATAACATATTAATCCCAAGAGGTAGATTGCTATATCCCCTCTTGGCACTCTCCTAAAACTCAGCAGAAAGGAGTGAACTCAAAGCAAACTGCTTTGAAGATGTTTGTTGTCACTTCATCCATTTAGAGAGGAATGGAGTCAAAGCCAGATGCTGTACTGCTGGAATCTTCAGGACAGCCTAGAGCCATGCTCAGTGCTCTTTCTTCCATTTGTTCTGCAACTGCAAGGCCCCTCTAAGCACAAATACTGCAGGACTGTGCCACATTAGACCTTTGCCATTTTTTTTCAGGAGAGAAAGCCTCACATCATACTTGGGATCAAGGCGCTGCTGGATTAAGACTCTGTGACAACCAAGGGTTGGCTTGAGCCAGAAGAGCTTTCACTACAAATAAAGGATCTGTGGTCTTTTTGCCATAGAGAGTACAAAGTCTCCAAAAAGGAGCCAGGGGAAGAAACAAGGCTGCATGCTAGTGGCCTAAGCTTTCCTTGCTGTGGTTACCCTACAACTCCCCTGAAGATCTGCTCTATCCCAACTGCCCAACGCAGCAGGGTAGGAAGGGGAAAAGATCCCTTCTGCCCCCCAACCACATTTACACCCACAAGCACAAGCAAAGAGCACATAATCCCACTAGAAATCACCTGGAGCACAGCGCACATGATTCAGGGGTTTATTGACTATGATTATTTGTGAAAGAAATATATTAGGGTTTTGTGCTACAAATGCAAACAAAATTCTGACTGGCTCTACAGACTTACGATTACTAGACTGAAAGTACATCTGTGTTTATGAAGCACAAATAATAGAAGCCTTTGTCTCTTTTTTCCTTGAGATAGGAAGAGGCACTTAAGCCCCTATCTCCAAAGGTATTTCTGTCTTCTGTAAGTCACTTAACTCCCACTGAACTTGGTACTTAACTGCCATAGAGAAGCTGACATTTAGGTTTTATCTAGACAATTTCTGAAAATACCTTCAACTCCCTGGAAAGTAGAGGAACAAACATTGGTGGCATCTCTTAAAAATGGAGCATATTTGAGGAAGTCATGAATAATCGGAAACAGCCAAGCCTACAGCAAGTCTGAGGGAATGATGCTAGTTTAAGAAAGCAAGAATGGTTTAAGTAACACAGTGAAATGATCAAGCTACACTAGAAAATGAAAATAAAGAACAGTCAGCTCACATTTCTTAAAATTTACCTTGGGTGTATATATTTTGATTATGGCTATCCACACCAAAATAAGCTCTAGTCTGGATTTTTTACCTGGTTTTTTTTTTTTTTTAATGGAGATGGTTGAAAGCATGTATAATTTTATTCTCTTTATAGAAACAAAAAAAAAAAAATGCAAAAAACCAAAGCCAAGTAGAGCTTGAAATTATCATGGAAAATTTCCAAAGACTTCTACAGATGTTTTCAGGTGCCTTTATACTCTTATTTTATTTTGTGGGTTGCTTGTGATACTTGATCAGCTCTACTTTGCTTTGTATTTATAAAACAAGAGTAAAGTGCTCAGCTTTGTGTCACGGTGTTGGATGCATCTGTATCTGTTCACTGCATGCAATTCAGTTCAGGACCTGTGACCCTGTGTCCTTCAGTTCTCACAGCAATAATACAGTTCAATCCCAACCAGGCAACTTTACAAGACATTCAGAATGCCTACAAAACACACTCCTCTCTCTTCTCTCTTCCTCCCCATCCTTCATTGAAAACTGTTATTTGTTATTTACACAAAACATTCTGCAATGTGTGCCTGGGTGATGGGAAGAAAGGAGAAAACAAGCTTTAGGAACCACCTGAAATGCATGTGTCAGTTGATTGGACATTTCCCACCACACACATTAAAATAGTTTGGAAGTTGTTAGGAAGCTAAGTTTTTTATGATGAAGAAAAGAAAAAACACATCCCAAAAACATAAACAAAAAAACCACAAAAAATCAACCAACCAACAAATCCCAAAAACCAAAAAACCCAAACAAACAAGCAAAACTAACTTGTTTTGCCAAAAAAAAATCCCCAAAATCTTCCTTTTACAAGCAATCCCTACCACAAGAAAAGTCTGCCACTGCATCCTCTGTCATCAATTTCCAGTTTTGTCCATGGCTGCAATTTAGGAAATATTATGGCCAAAATTGACACCAATTCTATATATAACTATTTAATGTTGTTATGCAGAAACAACCAAAAGAAAAATTTGACTCCTTCAGTTTTTCTCTGACAGGTATTCAAAAATGAGCAAGAACAATGTTACTCAGTTCATCACAGGAAATAAAAACAACCAAAAAACCCAACAAAAACCCATCATTTCTTTATGCTGAAACTTATTTCCCATCAGATTTGTGAAATGTATCCCTCACATTAGATGAGACAAAGTCCGTGTGAATGGATCAGCAAGCTCATTCAAACTATTCAAATAACTTCTACAAATGTCAAGTTTTAGAAAACAAGAGCCTGTGCAGAATATGCCTCTACAATTTCACTTTACAAAATATGCTTCAGAACACGATCCTCTGGTACTGTTTTTATTAAAACCACAGCACTAGCAACCACTGCCAAGAAATGATGCTGATCTGAAAGCTCTAGCTGTAGAACGCAACACCTTCAGAGAGGAGGAACATTTATTATTAAAAAGTGCTACAAAACCCTGTGATGTAAAAAAGAAAGCTATGTACCTTCTCAGAGAGAACTGCCATAATCCTACTGAGGAACATCCATGTGTGTAGCTCAGCTACCCATATAAGGCTGGCAAATTATTTGATTAAATTCTCAGAGTAAGCTCTGTATCCCTACACAAAACTCTGGTAAATGGTTCTTAATGTTAACCAGGTGTCCAGAAGCAGATGAATACCCTTCTGAGGAGTCCTTTTAATATAACAGTTTAAAGTAAATAATCATTTTGAGTAACAATAAAAGAGAGGGCTTGGTTTGGTTTTTTTCCCCCCTAAAGTAAATCTTAGTGCTACTTAGAAGTTGCATTAAATTAAGCAAATTGGGGCTGAGGGGTGTTGCAGTTGTTTTGAGAAATAGACTCTCATTACACTGATGGGAATGCACTTTCAAAAGAGATATGTAATTTTATCATGAGCTACAGAAATCAAAGCTTTGGGTTTTGGTTTTTTCTTGGTTTTGTTTTTTGCTTCATGTGTGGTTTAGGGGGGTTTTCTGTGTGTGTCTTAGGGGTTTTTTAAGACAGACCTAAAATTCTCATACACCCCCTTTCAATTGATATTCAAGGTGTTAGACTCACAGAAGAAACACAGCATCCAGGGTTATGTAGAACAAAATAAAATGGGCAAGCTATTTGTCAAGCACAAAAGCAAAAGGGTTCTGGCTTTAATCCCAGCCACAGGTGCTCAGAGTGCAGAAAACTGATGTATTTGAGCACTGAGGAGCACATTCCCCAAGAATCATCCGATAACTCACCAACACACCCTTCCAAGGCAGGGCTGGCAGGCAGGGAGGGTGGCTGCCTGCAATGCTCACAGCCATGCTCCCTCCATGAATCCATAAGAATCAGTTTCTGCAGCAGAAAAAGCCACTCGGGCACAGCCCAGGGAGTTTCCCAACTTGCTCCCATCACCCACAGTCACAACAGCTCCTTCTGCGCCACCTCACCTCCTCAGTAACCACTCCAAAATGTAATTGTGCCACAGATGTGTGTGCAAAAGCCTCTCTGTGCTTGTTTCCAACTTCTTAATTATGAAAGACCTTCTAATTGGTTTTCCTTCTTTGGTCAATTCAAAAAGAAATGTGTCTAGCAACACCGCTCCATGTGCTTTCTTTAAATTTCACTTTAATACCTAAAAGAATCTTTTCACGTCTTTAAGCATCCAGCCAGAATAAATATGGCTTTCAGTTCTAAGCAGGGGAGCTTTTTTCTTGCTCACTAGCTTGCTTATGACTATACAATTTAATTAACATTTCTGTAGTACTTTTCCTGCCAGATGAACAGACTTCTTTCTTCAACTTTGCTTTTCAAAAATACTATATAATAAATCACAAGGGAAAAATCTTTATTTTTAATTTTTCCATTTATGTATTTAATGAACATTATTGAATTTTTGCCAAGTATTTATTGGAAACTTAGAATAAATATCTGTGAACTAGTAATTCATTTCTGTCTGTGAGGATGAAGTGTTCTGCTGACACTAGAATTTTAATAAAAATTAGCTCTTTTATTAGAAATCTGCTCTTCGTTTTCAGTAACATTATAAAAGGCTGAGTTTTAAACTAAGCTAGAAATCAAAAGCTGTTTTTTTTATTGAAACTTTTCCATTCTTCGAATATAATAAGTTTTGAGGAAACCTTCAAAAACACAGACTGCAGAATGCCATGCCATGACTAATACTAATTAGTTCTCTGCACTGGATTTGGAGTTTTCAGCAGTGAGGACCAGCCTGGCCTCTTGAACTGCCTTAGTTATGCCTGCAGTTCTCTCTCTCTGAAACACACATTGTGCTGATGAATCTGCTGCATTTTCATGCACAGCTCCTCAGATCTTTTCGATGCCTTGCTGCTGGGAGGCCTCACTTCCCAGCTGACCCATGGTAGGTACACCAGTGGTCCCATTTCCCCAGTTCATCAGAGTTTCAACAGTTCTCTCTTGGTACCCTTTGTTCTCAGTTATTAACCTGCCTCTCTGACAGAATTGTTCGTGTTCCATTTCAGGATACACATATTTCAGCTTTAATGCCCTAAATATGAGAAAAAGTGAAATACTGCCACAAACACCAGAACTCCTACTATATTCACCCCCAGATTTCTCTGTCATATGCCCATTAAACAGTTGCTGTCAGCAAGTTGGCAGGGGTATCTCGAGTGACAAAATGGGATCTGCTTTATCACAGACCTCCATGGCATGGTATTGATTGTTTAATTATGAAACACAACTAGACTTCTTTAGAAAAAAATGACTTCATAAAGAAGCTCTGTTATCCTCAGAGTATTTCATCAGTAGAGTGAAATAGAATTCAGTATTTAGCAGCATTATTTCTTTCTTGCTGATATTTTGACAGGATCAGGTCCATTAAAATAGAGCTTTTAGTGCACAATCCTTTATGTCTGCGTGTAAACTACCATAGTTATCTGAAGTTTTCACACTTATAATGTATCTAAAGCATCAATTATAAATCAAAGCATTCAACATTCAGTCAGTTTCAAATTATAAATGCTCTTGATCATATTTCATCTTACATCTCCTTTGACAAACTATATGACAAAAGATTTTTTTTTAAAGCCTAATCTTTACTAAATAATTGGCTACGTAATTGTTATGTTTTTGCATTTATGAAAAGGAGCCTTGTATTTTCATTCTGAATTCTTTCTAGGCCAAGGAAACCACAAAACCAAAACAAAAAGTGAAACCACACTTTACTGCCTGTAAAGGGGTCCTTCCCACAATATCCACAGACTCATCATAGGCAAAAGCTAAATATGTCAACATAAGAATAAAATTATTATTTGGTTACTTGGCAAAAGTGAAGTCCTGGAAATTACAGCTTGGCATGTAGCAATGCAGTATTATTTTCATATACAGCCCTGACCAGCGTTTTAATAAGTAGTATCAGTTTCTGTTTTGTCCATCACAAATTCTTGATTCAGGATGTGAATACTGACTGTGGCTAGGCTATAGGCCAAATTTATGAGTTGAAAATAAATCTCAGTACTAAAGGACATAAAAGTCAGTGTTTGGTGGAAATCTGTGCACATACACATATATTTTTGTTTTAAATTGGGGTAGATGTTTTCCTGCCTCAGAACTGTTCTGCACCTCCTTGCAGCTCACATAATCCTGGGCTAAGGATTGACACCCAGTGTAAAATGCTATCCTCTCTTCTGCAACCAGAAAGAATAAGAATTGTGGCATATTCCTGGTTTCATTAGCAGCAGCAGCACAATGAGTGAGCTGACTTGTGAGAAACATGCTCATCACATGTAGAGCACAGACTGTACTGTTCGTGCCACGGCTGTTCTTCCCTGCCATCGACCAACCAGAATTAACTCCAGATTGCTTCATCTCTACTCTAAGATAAACAGTAACTATTTCCCAAGAAACCTCGCCTTCTTTTTTTGGTCTGCTTTTCTACAATTTTTTTTTTTTTTTTTTTTTTTTTTTTTGTGACAAGGTGATGCTTTGACCAAGGTATTTCCTATTTCTTGCAGTCGGAGAGAGCAAGCCTATTTTTGCGCCATTATCAGCTGTGGAAATCTCTGAGACATGATTCAGTGTTTACTGAAGTAAGTGGACAGCCTACCATTGATCTCAACAGATGAAAAACCTGACCTTTTACATGCAAGTTTTTACTCCCAAAGGAAAGACAAGAATGGGTAGAAAGGCACAACTCAAAGTTATAAAGACCTAGTTCAGGCCATTTCTTCATTCATGTCTTCTTTTTTCTTTTCTGTATTGTCCTGATACCTTTCTAGATTTGTGGGTAATTCTTTAATTTGAAGACAAAACCTTCTAGTATTTCTGGAGGAGACAGAAATGCACAAATCACATTTACCTTTTACTAGGGTTGTCCTGAAAGATGACCATCAAGAAAATATGACAGACTATAAAGCTTTTATTTTAACAATGCTTTTTTAGTTTTGCCCCTCCAAATTAATTGATACCCACCTACCAAGGGACTTTTGATATTCTGGTTTCTCTTCATTGTTCACTGGAAAATTCCATAATTATATAAAGTAGCAGGCCTTTGCCTATGTAAAATTGATAATTTCTAGTGGCACATCTTAATTGCAGCACTTCCTAGAAACTAAGTACTCGAATTTACACCCGGTTTAATGAAATGATAAAAGTGAATGTATCTATGGGATTGTGTATAGGGTACTGTTTAAGTGCAAACCACTGTACTATGTAGAAAAAAACCCAGATAATTTGCACATCAGATTTAAGTGTAGTTCAGCATTCTCCAGGTCACCAGATTATTTTTATTACGTTTTGTCAATTTAGCAATGCTTGTTTCCTCAGTGCATCAAACCCAAGAACCTGAAATTACTCTAAAGTGAATTCATTTCAAGACTGATAACCTCTCAAGTGCCAGTATAATTAACTGATCATCCGACCTGTCTGAAGCATCACATTACTTAGACCTACACAGTCTGCAAACAACCACTCTTTCAAACAAGTGACAGTATTTTAGATAGTTAAGATTCACTTTAACAGTTAAGGAAAGTTGTGCTTTAAATGGTAATATTTAAACACAGAGGAAAAAAAAAATCAAACATCCCTCTAGAAAAATACAGAATTTATGTGAAATGCCAAATTGGCTATTAATAGTCTTTACTTTCCCCCACATGAAATCTTTTAGATTTGGATACCATTGTTTCTGACAATGAAACAATGCATAACAAGTGCAGTTAGGACAAATTTACAGAAGTTTTTGCAAGTAAGGAACTACTTACTGAACCATTAAAGTTGCGGGAAGTGGGTGTTTATTTGTAATTTCCTATAAAAAGACCCTGGGGATACATTAGATTAATGAATCAATAATCATTAAGAGCTTAGAAGTATGGAACCTTTAAAAACCAAATTCTTATTAAAACATCACAGTTTTAAACAGCATAACACTCTACTGTGAATTCTCTTTTCTGGCAGAGTTCTCTGCCAGTACATTGTGAACTTCAGGAGGAACTGGGACAGACACTTTAGGAAAGTCATGATATTTTTAATTTCCTTAAACTCTTTTCGTGTACCCCTTGATGGTATTTGAATGTTACTTCAGACAGATCCTAAAATGCGTTAAATTAGAATTAAAAAAAGTTATCTATTCTGATGTTTCAACTACAGCCAGGCTGATTCCTCACCATTTTTTTTCATAGATCTGCTGGGAACGTGTCCAGTGATTCCTGGACCTCTTGAGCTCTACTTCAGTCCAATTTTTAGGTTTTTTTTTCCCTCCAAAATTTCTCCTTGATCTAAGACCCTCCAGAATCTGCAGCACTCAGAAAACCTCCCTGTTCTGAGGAAGTTCTCTCTTCAGTGCTATGCAGCATCAGCCTGGAAATGAAATCATACCAGTAGCAACAAGGGAGTTTTCTTTGATGTCTCAAATCAAAAGTTCAAGCACTTGAGGGGAAAAAAAAATTAACCACAGACAACTTTCATAGATTTGGAAAAGCAGAAGAACAAAACACCAAACAAGAGAGAATGTTCTCTTTCTCCCCACACAAGTTTTTGCTGCTGGTACCTCCCATAGAAAACTCCTTGTGTCATGCTTTCAGTGCACTCTAGTGAGAATGGCACAAAGGCAATCTATTCTTTCAGCTGAATAAGACGAGACACAAGGAGTTAAATGTTGTTCATCAAGGAATTGGCACTGACTGTAATTTTCAAGCTTAGCATTGTAGTTCATAAACATATTTTTTCTTGTATTTATGCTAGAAAGAATGCTGCTCTTCATCTATAATGGAAATACATACTCAAGTTAGCGACCTTTTAAATTTCAGATGATGCCAGCACAGGATACAGTCACAAACTTAGTACAAGGAGCTGTGTCTGACTGTGATAATCTCTTTAATTCCCCATATGAAACTGATGGCGAAAGAGTTCAGATTTTTAATTTATCAGCTGATCAGTGAAATGAAAAGTGAGATCAAACATGCTGAAAATGTTGACTATCACTATAATGAAAGTGTTTAATTCAGACAAATGGCCATTTGCACAGTTTGAAACTAAAATACTGATGATATTTCATTTGCAGGAGGAGAGAGAGAGATATCAACATTATTGAAAGCAAGAGTTGCTATGAGAGGCTGGAGAAAACAACTGAAATGTGTGTCTGGGAGGGGACAGGGCAAATTCTGCAGCAGTGGGACCAGGTACTGCCCCACAACACCCCACCTTGAGTCTGGAGTCCAGCCCAGAACTGCTGTCAGTCTCTGGCACGTGGGAAGCAGTGCCCCACAACCCCCCTGGAGCCCCAGTCCAGCCCAAGAGCAACTGGATGACCAGAGGGACCATCTGGGGGCAGGGGGTGGCCAGAGCAGATAAAATCCATTGCCCTGAGGCACACATGGTCACATCCCTCTTGTCCTTGGATTTTATGGCAGCTGAGATTGTGCTAGGATCCAAGAGGCAGTAGCTATATCTTGCTTTTCTCTCTTTCTCTTCTTTTCTAGACCTAATTTTTTCTTCTTGAAGTATGGTATTGTAAGATTGGATGGGTAGAGTTTGCTAAGCTGATGTTCAGTGGAATGCTTAGTGTTAATTGAATGCTTTGTCCTAAGTCTTCCACATTTCTGATCTTCCAAAGTTTGCCAGTAAAGTTTGGTTTCTAACCTCCTGAGAAAGCTGTTGCATTTCTCCTGTGTGCCCATTTCAAGGAAAAATAGCACCTCAAGTTTCTTTTAAATAAACTCTCCAAGCAAGAACTGGGGTTTTACAGTTGGTAATGGACAAAGTCAAGTGATGCCAAGCAAGTCATACCAAAAAGACATTTTGATTTGCCACAGTTTTGAGATATATTCTGAGTCCCCCTGCTCTCACATCTACAGTGATGGTATCATTGTACCTTCCCAGAAGTTATGGGGCATGAGCTCAAGGGATTGAGACCCACCAGCATGGCAACTCAGGGCAAACCAGCACAAGCCAGCACTGGAACAATCTTTTTCCCCATCCCCAAATACATGGTGCACATACCTGCACCTTGCAAGTCACATATTGTAGCACATACATGTACTACAAGCCAGTGTGATACATTTCCTGTAATTTCCAGTTCTCTCTGAAGAATGTTTTGTAGTCAACAGATAGCATAAAGTTTCAGATGTTGTGACTCCACTGTCTAAATACAACTCAATAATAGTTGTGAAATGCAGGGTTATCCTCTGAATGTAGATCTAACTTCAGCACAGTAATTGAAACTGAAAATATTTATGCACAAGTGTTAAACACATAGCAAAATACCACACGCTTTGTTTCACAACTTTAAAACCTGGACTTGACACTTTCGAAGGTGATCTCTGTAATTAGCCCTCAAATATTTTAGCACAGACAAAATAAAGTTTATGGAACCAGACTGAGGAGAGAAGGGTTAATTTTGCCTTTCCTAAGAAGCCCAGGGTTAATTGTTCCACAAATCTGAATCTGATCACAGTCATTTTTTAACAGGAGATTTAGACTGAGTTTCTGTAATATTGTATCTACACAAGTGAAAGCAAAATCCAGCTTCATAGCTTACCTTAGCATAAAGCCAGAAAAATCTTCAAATTATTTTTGCATTATACAGCTGGAGCAATATATGAATTTTGATACCTTTCATTAGAATTCAGCAAACACAAAACTACTATCTGGATACTGAACAAAGATTTTTGCTTTTTTTCTTAATCCTAAGGATTCAGGAGAAGAAAACCCCCCAAACCCTTCACACTTTCTTTATTCTTGTTGCCTTCAAACATCACCAAAGTTTCTGAACAAGACAGATTCACAGATGGAAAACAGTAGAAGACAGAACACTCTTCCAGTCATTTGGGTGTATAGAGGCTCAAATTCAAATGCCAAGATTTCAACATTGGAACATTAGAAATGAATGAAATACCCACCAGGAATGCTTGAGTCGTTAGAAAAATAGATGGAAATCTAAGCAGCAACTAAGACACCAGATTTATATTTTATTACTGGCATATTTCCATATTAAAACAGCCTGTGGGGTGGAATCATTTCCCATGGATCATGAATCAGCTGCTTTTCAACAGTGTGCAGTGTTCAGCTCGGTGCTACAACCAAGACTAATGGTACAGCACCCAGTAATTGAAGCAGATCTACATTGCCTTTTGGAATTGGACTGATTTCCATTCCAGTTGCTTTGGGAGCTAACCAGATCATCACGAAAAACTGATTAAAAAATTTATCAGAGTGACATTATAGAGTTCCTGCTTAGTACACTGAAGTACTGAAGGTCTGATCCTGCACTGCTTATTCCCATGAGCAATACTTAATGAAATGCCCATTCCTGCTCACCTAAAAAGAATAATTCATGAGCAAAGATTTCTCATTTAAGTATTTAGAGGAAGAGGTCTTCTCTTTGACCTTTCAATTACATTATCATATATACTTAGGAGTCATGGTATTAACAGCCATATTTTATGGCTTTATATTTACATATTCTGCGTGTTTTAAAAGTTACAAATTGATATGGTGCTAATCATTTTCCTCACTTATTTCGCTAACACTTGAAAAGTAATTTCTGAGAACTTTCACTCCTGGCATTAACTTCAGCTTCTATGGAATACATGCTGACCTTAGCAGTACTACTAGTGTTAAGGATTAAATAATGACTAGAAGGTGATTTTTGTTAAAGTCAAATGAATAAAAGTAGGATGAGACTCCAAATCAAACCATAATCCTGACTGCCTCATATAGGTAAAATTAGATTTTTCTGTAGTGAGCACTATTTATGTCTCTTCTATACTCTTAAATGTTTCAATTATCTGCACTGATAGAAAAGAGCAAACCTTCATAGACCTAAAACATTATTCTATAACATACAAGAATTATTTAGGATTTGACAGGCATACACTGCATATTAGGTTTTTCAGGGAACATGGAACAACCAGAATGAACATCCAGCATCACATAAGCATTCTGACTCAACATACTGTACTTACCATGTTCACTTAGAGAGGAAGAGAAGTATCACTTAAAAGGCCATGGCTTGGGTGTTATGTCCTCCAGATATTAAAAATAATTGTAGAAAGCAGTTTTTATTCAAAGGGAGTGAGCAAATTCTGACTACAGGTAATGTGTGAGTCCGGGCAACAAGATGATAGGATCATTGCTGTACCTTTCCCTGGAGCTGATGTCCACCCCTGGTAGAATCATCACATATGCCAGGGGCAATATCAGTGGTCCATAACACCATCCCTAAAGCCCTCTTCTTCCTTCATAGTGCTTGTAATTAAAGGAATGAATTGCCTTTCTTGCCTATTTTGTCTACCTGTTTGTAATTTCATTTCATTCTTCTATTAGTTTGAAGCCTTACAAACTATATCATTCTACAAATCCAATCACACCATCAGCTCCAATTTCAGTCCACAGCAGCAAATTATTGAACTGTGAAAAGAAAGAGCCAGAGATCTGTTTCAGCACCTAAGACCTGCACAGCCTTGTTTACTAATTTAATTTGGTAACAAAATTGGTAATTCCATTTCTTCCCAAATATTTGAATGTTACATTTTTCTAGGTACATATCTGCTCATTTGATCTAACGGCTGTCCTTTCAAAAATGTCACAGAAAGCCATTAGCACAGCTTCACCAGTGTTAAATGGTTGGACATAAATGCTGATTGCTGAGAACAATATCCTTTGCCCACAGCACAATGATGTAAAGGTTGGATAATTTTATTACCCTTAATAGCATTTGCAGCTATGCAAGCTAAGCCAATGATATGGGTAATCAAATCTCTGACTTACAGGATGACCACCTGTGGCTATTGGGGAAGGAATCCCCACTATCTCAGGCCCAGGCTCAATGCCACATAACCAATGGTTCTCCAGTTCAGAGAGGGCAAAGGGATGGGGACAGGGATGAGAAAATTGTTCTGGATGGCAAACAAGCTTAGTTTTCATCCGAATTCCTCTGAATCATTGCTCATACACAGAGCATCTTGAACATGAAGTATGGGGCACTTCTGAAGTCTCCTTGTTGCCCCCTGCACCCTCCGGATTGCGCATCTACCGCTTCGGCAGGGCTCAAATCTGTCTGTGAGAGCCAGAGGCACAGTGCTGCCAAAGCAGGCAAACCTCACCCCATGACTGCCACCTGTACTTCACTCTGCCCTGCTCTGGAGCTACAAATGTTTGGAAGTACAAAATTTTCAACTGCAAGAGGCAGTCCCAGTGCCACTGCTGTCGTCTCCCACAAACGAGGGTGGAAGAGCTTCAAGGCAAGCGCTCTGCTCAGTTATTAAGATCGCCTCATTTCCTTAATTGTGGGCTAATTGTGCAGGCTGACCACAATTTAACTGGGCATAGAGAGAGAATAGTGACCTCAAAACTAGTAAAGCTGGGCTTGTAGATATTTTCGAAATTACACAGCATTTCCTTCATTATTCCTTAGCCTACTGTGGTTTTTTTGGTGTCACCTTTGCAGACTTGAGTTTGTCCCTCGACATGGCATGGTGCAGAAAATATGTGTTGCACTTCTGGAGTATTTGAAATAAGCTGGCAAGCTGCAAGTGCAGAGTGATTTTAAACCTCTCTTTAGAAACCATGCAAATACGCTGCAAATTATATAGCAAATATATTAAAAGAGAGAACACAAAATATTTAGTCCTGGACTACCGCATATTTGAGTTAAGATTTATTCCATGGCAGCTATCATGGCTACTATATCCTGAACTTCAGATCTAGAGATGTGCTAAACCAGATAAAGAATAAAATAATGTTCAGAGAGGTAGATGATAAATCAGAAATGTCTCCTATGTGAAATTAGGAAACATGAAAGTAACTTTCTTTTATGATGCACTCACTTTCAAGAATACTGCATTGCAGAAAGCATTTAGCTTGTCATGTTATTCTATTATTTTATTTTACACTTCATTCGTTTCTATTACATAGTCTTGCACTTTATCATTAGGGTGTTCTGTTGTTGCAAACAGGCATATTGAATTCTGATCCAGTTATTCCAGAAGAAATTTTTTGTCAGCCTTTAAACTGAAACAAATGGATGCATGTGACACTCAACAGTTTTAATAATGTGTTGACTCTTGGGTATTCATGGCCTTTAGATGCCTAAAAATAATAATTTTTTTGTATGAAAAATGAATATTGATTAATGAACTGATTTTTCTTAAACAGCAGTCGAGCCGGTAGCTATACTTGTCATGAAACTTGCTATAAATCACATAATGCATATCCCAAGCAAATTGAATTTTTCCACTGCAGAATGCCTCTTTATCATTGACATATATCCTCTATTCTCCTTAACAATGGAGGACAAATTCACAAACACTAAAAAAAAAACCTATCCTCCCTGACATATGCTTAACAAATTTATGCATGAATAATTATCAGAAAAATTCCAGCAAGATTGTAACCATCTGTGAAAATAACAAGGTCCTGTGTAAACCAATATCTTAGGCACATAAGAATTCCTTTATCTGCAAGTGCTAGTACTGGAAAATGCTACACTTTTTCTGGAGCTGAAGATGTACTCAGTATTAATTATTTACAATTTCTTTTTCCAGCAAAATACAGACTGAGCAGTCATTACTGTAATATACCAACCTCTGCTAAGCGACAAATACCCTAAGATCTTCAAATTTGACTAGATAACCCACTTCAGATGGAAAAAAAAAATAACAATTATTCTGTTCAGGTGAAGAAAGAGGCCATGAAAGGAAAATAACTTCAATATGCTCAATACCAAGAAAAAACATGAAAGGTGGAATATTTAATACAAAAATATTATCAAATATTATCACACTCCTGTAGAAATTATAAGCACGCAGTGTGCACTTTAATAAAAATGAAACTTAAATCCATACTCCCTTATTTTTATATTCATCAAACCAAACCATTCCTCTGGAGTTAGACACAGGAGATTCTCAGAGTGCTTCTGCTAATCCACCTGCTGCCTGTTGAGTCACCTGAAGAGCTCACCCAAAACCTTCTTTCCCCTGCCAGCCCCAGCCTGAACATTTTGAAGAGTTTATTTTTTCCACGTGGAGTTATGGCTCTTAAAATGAAAGGAACTGAGAATCACACTTTTTTTTGTCTGGTTGGTTGGGGTTTTTTTAAAGCATTACCCTTTTAACACTCCATTTTATGTATTTCATTAACCATGACGCTAAGGTCTGTTGCCCTCATTCCCATGATACTCAAAACCAATAAAGGTGACAGAATCTGGATGTATTTTGCTTCTTTCATTTCTCTCCACAACATTTACCTCGTTTCACCATATTTACAGGATCCAGAAGTAGTGGATATAATAAATATCCTGCACATAAATATTGGGGGGTGGGGGTACTTAGAGGCTTCTAGGAAATTTCTTTTCATACTGAAACATCCTCAAGGAAGAAAGCTTATCTTCTCACTGCATTTCACAGAAATTTCCCTTAATCGCACAAATCATGATTTTCTGCATTTTCTCTCAAAGCTCTTTGTGGAATTCAAAATCAGAATACTCCAAGTTGCCTATTACTCGAACAATAACTTTCTTGAATAACATGTAAAAGACAGGCAATTCCATCAATCTGAGGTATTTTACCTAATCTTTTAGATAGAAGAAAACTATGTTATTTTAGATGAAAAAGCCACACACACCAATCTGAGCAGCAACAATCCAATGTTGCAACAATGCAACTAGTTTATTTCTGCACTTCTCAATCTTGGAGTATTTCAACAAAAAGTAACTTGTTTTTTTCACTCCCCAGATTCACCACAGAAGGGTTGCTTATAATAGAAGTCATTCTCATGCTGCACATAAGACAGGATATTCCTTAAATCTAGAAGGAAGGCAAACCAGCTCTTCCTAATGATCTGTTTGTGAATGAAATTGACTGTTTTTCTAGTATGTCTGGTAGCAGTCAGGAGAACAATTTATGGATCCAAAAAAGACAGTTTTGGTTTAACGTATCTCTGTTTTGTAGAAACACATTTAAAGTTTCTTTTCAGGGAGCCAAAGCAATTGACGACAAAATAAAAAGGGTATATAAATCTTCATAATGTAATTATCCTGATGAATTTACATATATTGACAACACAAAGTATGATTTTATTAGAAAACTGTAATTGGAAATCAACCACCAAAATAATTTAAAAACTTGCCTTGCTTCTCTTCAATCTACATTTTCTCTCTGCTTGTAAATATTTAATGGCTTTCATTTTTGCAAATGAATAGAATTGCATTTGGCTCATAAGAAAATAGTTTTGTAACCCTATTACAGAGTGTGCAATCTCAGCACTTGCCACAAGTGTAAATCTTCTCCAGAATATTAATGTATTCAAGAAAAAATAATCTTCATTTCAGAATCAACAGAATTTTTAAAAACCCACTTATTTGGTAATTGAAACTTTTGGAAAAGTTGCATCTTTCAGATAAAGAAATCCTAAAGAGCTAGACATTTTCCAGCATAAAAGAGTGGAATATTCACTGGTTTCTAAGGGAAAAACCAAACCAGAAATTACAACGCTACTTTGTATGTTGAGTTGGTTTTGAAATAACA
Source organism: Drymodes brunneopygia (assembly GCA_013400955.1). Classification (NCBI taxonomy): domain Eukaryota; kingdom Metazoa; phylum Chordata; class Aves; order Passeriformes; family Petroicidae; genus Drymodes; species Drymodes brunneopygia. The sequence continues at coordinate 1,174,470 of VZTZ01020280.1, read as the reverse complement.
CTTTGGCACATTTTAACTACCAAGTTTAGGAAGCCTCGTAGCACAAAATCCTCAGCATTCCCACACAAATCAGAAAAAAGGGTGATTCTTACATAGGATTGCTATAGGATCACTCTAAGTGTAAGCATACTAAATGAAATACGTTTTCTACAGGTGCCCAAGTAAAAAGTCCTCAACACTTTTCCTAAATTCCAGTGAATTTTATCATAGGACACCACTATAACGATAAAACATGGGACTTTTTCTCCCTTCTTTGATGCTAAAACTCAAAAACAAGTTCTAAGAAACTTTCAGAAGCTCTACACAGATGTAAAATTCCAAATTGCCAACAAACTCCCTGAAAGAAAACTCTTTTCATGTTATTTTTAGAAGAGATAGAATTATAAACATTTCATTGATCTGGTCAAGTCTATGACCTTCCTCTTATTAATTGCACTGGGACTCCTTCTAAACAGCTTTATTATTGCCAGCCTCAGTCATGAGGCAGATGCTGTCACTTAAGAACTGGAAACAGTGGGAAAAGCCTGATGCAGGATGACTTCTCTGCTAGCATGAGGAAAAAAGGAGTACAACCTCTGAAGCTCTTGGTGGAATCAAGGATGGAGGAGAAAAACAAACAAAACAAAACAAAACTTGGCCAGCTCAAGGTTTAGAGGAAAGAAAGTCACCAGCCAGCACAGCCCGGGATGAGACTCCAATGCCTGCAATTTCTAAATATGCCCAACAACAAAGTAATAAGGAAGCTGTGCAAGAAGAGCAGATGGGGGAAATCTTCCAATATGAACATAATGCAGAGCAGAGAGGTTGTGTGTTCTAGGAGCAAAGAAACAGAAGCTTGAAGAGAACAGTTGTATAAATAGCCTTTAAAGAAAGCAAAGATGACCTCACCAAAACACTTCCTAAACCATGTGGTTTCAAGATAGAGCACAGTCTCATTATGATAAAATTTATCAGCAATATAAAAAAAGTTTCTAAAATTAACAAGGAACACTGAATAATCCTCAACCATGCTATCATTAATAAGTGAAAAGTTTAGTTGGTAAAAAAATACATTGCTAAAATTTGATAAATTTAGTAAAATTGAATTCCATAATTAAAGTTATACATGTACTTGAAAAATATGCCAAAAACAAAACCTTGTTTTAGGATAGACAACAAAGCATTTTCTTTCTAATTTTAGAATTGTCATGCATGTGCAATTTAGTTTGCCATAGAGGAGAACATGGACCTGAAGTCCAAGTTCTATTTTCATGTTTTTATCTTTCCTTTTTATCAAGGAATAAATTCTGCTCCTGGCTTATTTATATTAGCTAACTGACACATAGTATTGACTCACAGAGGGTTTGGTTCTCCTTCCTCTTTCAGCAAGTTCTCTCAGTGCAGAGGTGAACCTCCACTTGTTTCACATATTCATAGGGACTTTGACAGACTGGATGCAAGTCAGAACATCCTGACTGCACCCAAGAATCAGAGTATTAAAATAAAAAAGAAAACAAGATTCTCATGTGAATCAGCGAAGTGTCCAGTCCCATGGCTGTGAAGAAGCTTTAAAGACAAACAAGATTAAGTAGGAAAAGACTGCTTGCATTTAAAATGTTTGAGATAGTGAAAATTAAGCCTCTGGTTTTGTTCACTTTTACATTCAACAAGTAAATACTATGGAGGAGCAAGACTTGGTTCTGTAGCCTATTGTTTCATAAACTTTGTGAAAAATCTCATTTGCAGCATGAAGCAGCAGATGCTCATTTCTGCACTGAGAAAAGACACAGGGTTTGCATTTACCCTCTGTCCTTGTATAGGGTACAGTCCCTGCACAGAGAGAGAGCACACACAACTTCTACATCAGCTCCTATGTTACAGGAACTGAATTATAGATGTCATCACCTCATTGTCTCCAAGCTGCTTGGTCATTGTCTCCAAGCTGCTTGGTAGACAGTTCAAAAAAGAAAGCAATTTATCCCTAGAGACCAAATACTCTTCTGGTGGACTCTTCAGTCTGTCTCTGTGAGCACCTTAGAATTTTATTTTAATTGCTAACTTCATCAGCAGGAAATTATAGGCTTTAAGAACAGAATGCAGGAAAGTTTCAGCTAGTAATAATCCGTGACTAAATACAATCTTAAAAGGTGAATGAATACATTCTGAAAGACTATTCATAGACACTGCCTAAACAGTTCTAATTCTGTAACCTGCATAATTTACTGCATAATGGTTACGAATATATTTTTTATGTTAACTGCACTGTGATCGTTGCTCAACATAAATAGAATAATAAAAAGGTTAGAAAAAATGTATGTATATATTTGATAAAGTATATTTAGTAGCTTTTTTGTAACAAAGGCATTCTGCAGAATTGATTTGAATTTAGAGGTTGATATAATTCATAAATTACTGAACATACTGACATTTTTTAATATATTTTCAGTGAATATTCACTTCAAATAACCTGAAGATTCCTCACAGTATAAACAAGCTAACTTGTTTTAAAATACAGAATGCAAACATATCCACTGTGTTTTAAACTCTACCTTTCAGCAGCATGTGATTAAATCTCTTATTTTTCAAAATTTCTTCTTAGCTTGTAATGCAATCCTATTCTACTAAACACTTTAGCTTGGGGCAGTATTCCATTACACAATTATAGGCCTATGACCATACAAAAAAAAAAAAAAAAGTAGTAGCTAGAGGGGTAGGAAGAAAGATGGATACAATCCATAGTTAATTCTACCTCTTCACCTCTTCTAGTCACTCAGCCTGACTCCTACTGAAGGTAACAAAAAAGCATCTCTGCATGATTCATTTTGTAGGCTTAGGCCTAAAATAAATCCAGGATTTAGCATAAATTAATAAATATATAATATTCCTATTTTTTCCTTCTGTCATTACTAAAAGAAGAGAAAAAATGTTTATTCTTAGCTAAGGGAAAGCAATGTACAAGAAGTTCTTGAAAGAACACAAGATCACACTAACATATGAGCAAACAACTCTAGATTAAAACCAAAGGTCAACCTCAAATGTGAGAAGTGTATTATTTAAAGCAGAACAATCCTCAACATGGATATAATTTGGTCAGATGTAGTAATCTTCCTTCTCCTTGTTTTCTTCCTGGGCACAAGTATGTGTGTAGATAACATGCCTGTGTGTGAAAAGGACAAACAACTTGGGGAAAGGCAGCGAGATTCCAGGTTATTTTCTGGTATTGCTCCATGGATTAGGCACATCAGGATATGGACCAGAGAAGGACACAGCAGTGCTTTTCCTATGGACACAGCAAATTGTGCTTGTTCACTTCCCTGAGAGCCACTGTGTGCATCCTGAGCTGGGCCAACACAGGACAGCAGAATGTGAGAGCAGGAAATGTTGGGATGTCCCATTTGGCAGGGACTCCATTGAGTGCATGTGAAACACTTCTGAGCAGAACTGCCTCTGGGAGTCAGGGATGTTGGATGCATTCCTGGCTCTGAGAGCCTCTTTCCAGTCAAGATAAAGGACAAGCTAAGGATGAAGAGGGACGTGGGGACAATTGCACGCATTGGCATCTGCTCCTAACAACCAGAATGGGATCAGGGGACACAAATATTCCCTTTTGGATGTTGTGCTGAGGTTTTCAGCTATATATCACAGCTACAGACCATTGTGTGACTCGTGGGAAATTGATTTTTCACCAGCCTCAGTGAAGGGGTGCACAGACCTTTGTCCTTTTGCTGTGTGAGGGAGCATTCAGCAAGGCCAGGTGTTAACAAGTTCCTCCCTTCAGAGGTCAACACAACTTTTATACAGCACAGCAGGAGGCTCCAGAAACACCCTAACAGTGACACTGAACTGTGAGGGCCACCAGCTACTTCTCTGATCAACTCCTGGCTTCTAAAAATCCTTCAGACAGAAAAAAAACATTCTTTATAAAGAAGATACAGGTTTATGTACTACCACAGTACTAGTAACTCACACCCTCTTAAGAAATCAAAACCTGCTCTCCATGACTTCTGCTCTATTGCTGAATTTGTAGAGCTCCACAGCTCTTTCCTAAGGAAAAAGCTATGGGAAAACAAAGTAAAATAGATTTACATCAGCTTTACACTTGCTGGTCTTTTGGGTGCTGCTGCAAGCGTAAAATACACAAACAAACCAACATACAACCAAACAAAAAACCATAACCAAACTTAAACAGTAATAATTAAACAGCAGTACTGTTTACTAAAATATAAAAATATAGTTTACATATTTATATATATATTATATACTGTATATTAATATAGTTTGCTTCAGATGGTCTAAGTTACTCCACCTCAACTGAATAAAAACGAATACTAAATAGAATAATTGGTGAATACAGACAAGTATCTAAATCCATTTTTCTGATGAATGAAATTTTATGCCATCTATTGTTATTGAATTAATGGGACTGGCTCTCCTGAGGATGACCTTTACATTATTTTAATGTAGACATTTCTAATATGAGTCAAGTGTATTTTTCTGAAAGCACTATTCAGTGACCATTTATTAAAAAAATCACTTTTGAAAAATACAAAACAGGCATCAAGGAAAAAAATTTGTTTTGTGTTTGAAATGTGTTTCAAAATATATCTGAAATATGTTCCAATAATATAATTCTATAAAATAAGATCTTAGAAAAGGAATGTATTTTAAGTATTTCACCTGTTTTTCATCATCAGACAATAGTGACTTATGTCATTTTTTTCCAGTATACCTTCAATAATTTAAAAAATATTCTTTAGTTATCTAATTCAGAGAATAAGGCAACACAGGCATCTTAATATGATTATCAGAAAGTAAATTAAAGAAATTAAAGGTTACTACAAAGTAACATCCTTGTTAAAGCCACAGAACAGTAGAATCAATACATGAAAGGTTATCTGTCTTTAGTACCATTAGGCAAAACAGAAGAAAATGTATTACACTCTCTTCAGTTTTTCCATCATTATGGTATTTCCTTTGATTTTACCTTTTCCTTTTGAAGTATTACCTCAGCATTTAGCCTGCAAACTAATTGCATGTTAGCATAAACCTGTACTTAACTTTTATTCTGTAGGCCTGTATGCAAAAACATGAGTTAGCATATAAGGTCAGAAAAAAACCAACTTTGTAAACATTACATCAGCAAAGCATGGAACTCAGAAGAATATTACATAACTTTTGTGAAAGTGAGGTCAAAAGCTTTAATTTGTTTAAGTCAAGGCTACTAATATAAACATGTTTTAAAAAATCATTAATAGTTAAAAACATGTGAATTGTATACACAAAAAGAATTGTCTACAAAAAAAAAATAAAATCGTTTTGAATTCCTGTGTTTACAGTTCATTAATAGATTTTAGAACCAAAAAGAGAAACTTTCTTTTACGCCAGTGTAAATCCAGGTGAGAGTAGTAGTTCTTGATATGCCTGATGTCACTACAGTTTTCTGCTGGTTTAACAGCAAGAACATCTTTTCATTCTAATAATTATCTTTGGCTATCCCAAGCCTAATAATAGTGTAATTCCTACCCTAAAAATAGAGTCATCAGATGAACTAGTAGGATTGTTACAGATGATTGGGAAGAGCTGCATGGAAGACTACAGGAATAATCATTTCTGAAGTACAGGTGGGTAGAATGACAGCAGTCAAAGAGTCACAGATGCAAACAGATCTCTGACAAGCAGAGAACACTGCATGTTTCAGAGAGTTTCTGATTTTGAAGCTCACTGACAAGCCATTCTACTGAAGACAGAAGTGGCAGAGAGCTAATTTTTAAAAATATTTCCCAGCTATCAGCTTTACCAGAACTTAAATTTTTACTAAATTTAAGGATTGGATGCAATCAGCTTGATTATTTTTCAGGTATTCTGAAGAGTGAAGACAAGAAAAAAAAAAGTAACAGCGTTGAGAGATTTTTCTTTCAACATATGCTGAGACAAGGTTAAAGTGAGAGAAAACAGAGAAATAGTTATTTAGAATACAGGGATAAAGCCACAAATGACTTTGGGCATTTATTTAGATATATTATTTAGACTATTTAGATGACAGAGCACTCCCATGGGTCTGGAAACTTTTGCTCAGCTGGTGCCTATTCCCAACACTGCTGTACCTTTCCAAAGCTGATGTGCTCACACACTGATCCCAGTGACGCTCTGTCATAACCAGCATGGTTCAGGCTCACTGTGAATCAATTTCATCTGCATCAGAGATGCTCAGAGCTGCCAGGTCTAAGCATTTAAACTCACTAAACAAGGCCCCTGCCTTTGCCAGGCAATTTGCAGAGCTTTAATTTCAGCTTTTGCTCCATTTTGTCACAGAGTTTCACAGCATATGCAGTTACCAAAGTAATTCAGGCACTTACAGTGCAAAATACCAGCACTGAGCCAAAACTGCTAGATCCACGCCTACTGATGAAGGCCAGGCCTTGCTTTTCTTCAAAGTAGACTTGAACAACTGCTTCCCATCAGCTCTCAAAGTTGCCCTGATTAAGTAAGAAAATTGTTACAGGTTTTTCTTCAGGACACCTAAATTTTAAAGCAGAGTTACAAAATATGAATGGAGAAACCCTTCTACATCATCAGATCAAAGGCTTATACTTATCCTGTTATCCGACCTCCAATAACAAGTTACTCACAGGTGTTCAGGAAAAGAGCATAAGGGTGGCAGGCAATATGTGCCAGGAGACAGATCCCTCCCTCCAATACCATACAAGCATCTGGCAATCAATTTCAGGGAAGATGTTTTATAGTCGCTAATGGACACTGAATTTTCCAAATTTTTTCTTCTTCTCTCAGACTCCCTGCCTCTAGAAAGCATAAGTTTAAATGAATAACCTCTCCCCAAGGGGGAAGAGGGATATTATTTTTCCACTTTAGAACTGCCACTTGAATAATGGCATTGGGCACCTTTTAGAGCCAGCATTGTCAGAAACAGTGAGCAATCACTCCCCATTCACCTTTTCTATACTCTCATGATTTCTTAAATCTCCATCATATTTCACCTCACCAGTTTTTTGTCATTTGAAGAGTCAGATTCATCTTTCTTTCAAGAACTTCCCCTCTTCCACACCTCTGTTCTTTTCCCATCTTGGCCTTATCTGGTTTTTGAACAAAATTCCAAGCTGTCTTTCCTAAGTGCTGAGAACTGAATGAGAGCCCAGCATTGCACAGATGTCAGTGCAGCTGTTTTAACTTGTCCTTAAGTGCATTCATTACTTTGCATTTTTGAGTAGTGTAGTTCTGCATGACTTTCAGTTGCATCATATGAGCATTTTTCACAAAGTCAAATAAAAGCAGCACTTGCAGGCCCCACCTTTTATTCCCTTGAAATCAGGGCTGATTTAGTGCAAGGTCATGCTACACAACCATTCAGTCAGTCACTTAATTTCTTAGTTTCCCAAGGACTCTAAGGTAACAATATGCTAACCTGAGATTTGCTACAGTTCATTTTCTTGTTTTATTCTCAAACTCTTACTATTGGTACTGCAGTTTGAGGCCACTCCAAGGGCTTCTCAATGAAGAAGGCAAAACCTTGCTTTAGTATTTTCTAAAATCCTCTGGAGCAAGGAGTGCAGCAAACACTGCCTTGCCCTGTTTGCTGCTGCCACAGGTTCTGTCAGGTGCTTCTGTCACCTCATTTCTCTACTCCTCTTGTGTTAGCCAGTCCCACCAGTTTACCAGTATGCTTCACCATCTCACCATTTAATACAGGCTTATCATCTACCACACATCACCTGGAATCCAGTTCCACCACTGGTCCCTTCTAATGCTGCTGCAGAGCTCAAAAGGAAATCACATATACCTCACTGGGAAAGGAAATCTCTTCACTGAACTTGTATTCTCCTCCTTTCAAAATCAACGACAAAATTAATCACCATTGGGTTTCTTGAGACAAACAACCCACAGAATTAAGAGTTTGTACAGCTTCCTGTGGTCTTGATGCTGATTTCAGGGAAGTACATGCAGTAGTGTGGCAGATCAAGTCCTTCATTTTCATTTGGATATATTCTATTCTTACAAGCAAAGGGCTGAAGCTTCCAGTCAGGGAACAGAAAAGCTACATCCTAAAATTTTCACCTAACTAATATAAAGTGGCAGGAACTACAGCTAAGAAGAAAGTCTGGATGGTTTTATTTCTCCAAAACTGAAAATATTGTAGATGCATATCTTTTGAGGTTCAAGATTACTCTTCCCACTATGTGGGGCAGTAACAGCCATGATTAAAGTAAAAATACATGACCTGCAAGCTCTCAGTCTTTTCTGTTATAGCTGTGATGTCTGATACTCAAATGGAGTTCTAAAGTTTGTCCAGCAACAACTATTCCCTTTGAAATCACCAGAAACATAGCACTGAGTTCAAGTGAAGCTAATGGGAGCACTTCTGGAGCAGGATACTTGACAGCTGAAATAGCACTGTCACAATCTGGCTTTTGCAAAATACTTTCAAAACAGAGTTAAGTTACTGCCACATGACAACACCTGCTGCTGTGAAACCATAAAATACATCTTGCAGATGTTATTTTTAGCCAAATCTACTTTTTTTGTTTGCTTGTTTAATTAAATACCCATCTCTTCTTATATTGATTGCAGGGCATCTGTTCACTTGCATGATTCTGACTCATGTCTTCAGTCCTGTATTTGCCTTTCTATTCTATTTATTCATTTGTACCTATACTGCTATTACAGCAAAGATTTCCTGATCTATGTTTTTCCTCCTTCTGCCAGGGTCCATTCATCTTAACAAAGCTAAGGTTATAAAATATGAATTAATAATTGTTCCAAGTCAATAAAAACCTACACCAGCATACAAAATATGTGTAATTACAATTACAATGTGTTGGGCAAATGAAAACCTACAAAGGAGATTAACAAGAGTTTCTGGAGTTTAAATATTTAAATCATATCCCGCTGATGCAAGGACACAGTTCTGGTGACCTGGTTTTGGAATTACCAAAATATCTGTGTCTCATCACCTAGCATTTAAAAACCCAAGTCAAACATAACTGAACTTCCAAACACCTTACTCTAAAGAAATACAAAAAATTCCAAGGAAAGGCTGCTCATCTGTCTAAGGCAGGTGCAGGGAAGTGCTGCCATCTGTCTTATGATTCTCTTTGTAATATCCCTAAGACTTCCTTATATTTCTGTGTGTGGTTTGGTCTGCCTATCCCTCACAGTACTAGGCTGCCCAGAGATGAAGTGCAGGTATTTAGCAGCTGTTCTTTATAATAATAAATCTCCCCTTTTTTTTTCTTTTTCCTCATTTTTTCTTTTTTTTTTTTTTATCCTTATTTTTTTTTCTGTTTTTCTTCTTTATTCCCAGGCTCCTGTGTATCAGATGAGGACAGAAAAGTTTATTTTTTGCTGTTCAACTGCCAAGGTCAATGAAGGTCTAATTTTAAGCAAGGAATGTACACCATTTTCTTCTAAACTCTCAATAATTTTAAACCTCATACTTGAACATTATTTAATAGATATTAACTAGATGAGTTAAGCAAAAAGTTGTTTTTCTTTTAAAAACAAAAAATGTTCTTTCCTAGTTTTCTCCCAGCTAGTGGATAAAATTATCTATTTCAAAATTCCTGGTGGTAAAATAATTTCTTAATTAATTTCCACTGGTAATTGTATAAGTTAATGTCAAAATACCACTTGAGAAATCACATTTGATGTCAAAGAATCCATATAATTTAATTTATCCCTTTGTCATCTTGCAAACAAGATGACAGGGCAGCAAATAACATCTGTACATTGGTTGTAGAGATGTATTATCAAAACATAACCACAACATATGTACTTCTGTTCCAAGAGGAAATAGTCTCAGGTTGTTATAGAACCTCCAGCTGGGAACAACATAACATCAGGGCTGAGCTTGGACTTTGAAAGCAAATAGTCCACCAGTTTTAAGAAGAAAAAATAAAGTGACCCCAACACAGAAAGAGTGCATTCAGTAGCACTGCAAAAAAATACCCAGGAACACAAGAAAGCCATAACCAATGCCCAGGATCCCAAGTCACAAATTAATCTTACTTATGTATTTATCTGCTTTGCTTAATCTGCATTTTTTTTCTTTTTCTACCCTTATTTCTATACTCACTTATTTAATCTTTTAATTTTTAACTGGAAATCTATGTTCCCTCATTGTTGACTTTGCTTCAAAGGAAGGTCTGCAGTTTAGTTTCACATAAGCTTGTCATGAAAAAGCTATCAAAACCATTCACACAGTCTGCCCTCTTCTCAGGGACAAAAGAGAACATCAAAGTGCTTTGTACTTATTTTAAACGTGTGACCCTCTCCTTCCCAGACTGCCAAGATGCAAATATATAGCTGCATTCAATTTTGATGAAATTCTCACAGCACAGTAATGCAGCCTGAGCTTTGTATTTCAGAAAGGAAAGCAGCAGAAATTGAATACAGATGCAATAAACTCTGAAAATAATATTGTTCTTGCAACACAAACCTTTTTACAGCACTGAAGGAAAACATACATTTTAACTGTTTTGCATTAACCAGAATTTTTTTTTTATACCTTTCATTTCCTGTTTTCATTATTCAAATAGAATGCATTCAGAATTTTAAACAAAAACCACTCTTGACCTTTTCAGTAGGGGGAAGTACAATGAGACTTGACTTGTATTCACAATACCCCTAAATCATATTACCTGATCCTGATGCCTCCTATTTTCAGCTTTTTTACTTATGATTTCTTTATGATCTTTCAAGATAATTAAAGAGACTGCATCCTTCTCTAAACAAATAATCCATTAGTTGAAGATAAAACTGCAAACCAAGATACCTACCTCTTTTCCTAAAGGCTTAATCCTTGTATTGTAGCTTTCAGTGAAAGAGGACCATTTCCTACAGTGTCACACACTGGAGAAAAAAGTGGGGGAGAAGGAAAGAAATCATTATAGTCACTGAGAAACAAAAAAATACGGGTTTCAATATATTAAGCTTTTGTTCCATCTGGGAGTGGGAAAGCATATGTAATTTTAAGTTATGCAATTTAAAGTATCTAAAACATGTTCCATTTAATCGTTTACATCTTGTAACACTATTTTATTAAATGGTGAAATACTTATATCTTCTGGCTCTAATCAAAATGTTTTCTCAAAATTATCTTGCTTTTTTCTAATGAGGACTTAAAATGTGAAAACAGACAATCCAGTAAATATTTGAAAGGAAATGATCTATGAATTTTCACTCATAAATGGCAGAGTGAAAGCATACACAAAAGCTACTCTGAACATAACCTTCTCCAAACCATCAAAGTATAACCAGATCTAACCCATGTGGCTACAGTGACTTGTAACTGTCTTGAAAATGCTTTGATGATGAATAAAGGACTGGAAGAAATTCTCAAGATAAGCAATTTTAGACTGTTATAGACCTTTTTTGTCCTCCCATTTTCAAAAGCAACACACTAATGGAACTGCTCAGCTGACCCTTTAAACAGAAAAACAGCAAAGCCAGATGGAGGCACAAGTTAAAGCTGAGCCACTGGATTAAAACTGGTCCTACACACATGAGACAACATTCCTGCCTCCTAAACAGAGATACTGCTTGTCTGCCTGCTTCTGCTCTGCCACCACTGTCAGCCTGCACTTTTCCATTCCTGGAAAGAGTCCTTTCTTACCCTCTCACCACTTTGCACTAGAAACTATTTTCTGTTCTGCCTTTTCCCTTTAGGCTGAAAACTAAAATAAATCTTTAACCAGAAAAATGTCTCCCAAGATTTTTAATCTCAAGGGAAGGACTTTCATTCATTTTAACCAAAGAGCAGGATACTCCAGCACCAGCAGGGCTGTGGTTACCCAGCTGCTCTCCTAAATTGGTCTTCCATAATTTAACTCATCTGCACAATGGACTGGTGCTTACAGAGGCCTTCACACAGTTTATGTGCAGGGACAACTGACTGGCAAAGCCTACCCAGGTACCAGCATGAGACAGGTGTCCATGGACAGCCATGCCATGAGACCCTGCTCCTACAGGGATGCTCCTCCCAGGCACCTCCTGCTCTTTGTCACAGCTTTCCTGGGACCCAGCACCAGAAGCAGAGCTCTGTGCAAAGAAAGGAAAGAGAGAGGACCAGACAACTGCTGTCACAGAATTGCTCATGTCCTCTCTGTGTCCTGACAGCAGCTGCAAGAACACCAAACTCCTGCATTCAGACATCCACATTCCACCTGGTGCCCAAGATGGAAGTCAGTGATTCCTGAGCCAAGTCCCAACATGATGGCTTGTAGCATCTCCATAAATGAGTGTCCTTTGCTTTATTTGGAAATGGATTTGTACTAAGATGCCTAAATAATTACATACCATTCATCACGTGCATCAACAGTTTACTGCCTTTGGCTGTCCAACTGATTTCAGATAAAGTCAGTTTGGATTTGTGTAAGCACAGTGACTAAATATTTACTAGAGGTAATGGCATTCTTCAAAAGAAATTATTACATTGCTAATGCAGGCAATGCAATAAAAATGACTCCTCTTTAATATTTTATTTATAGTAATTATTTTGAGTCTCGGTGTTTTCCTTTTTTAAAAAAGAAACTGGTGAAAAATGCTAATTTTAATGTAATGTTTTAAAGTCTTATTTGAAATGCTGGAGGCATTTTATTTGACATTTCTAAATAGCACCATTTTCATTTCCTTCTGAAAAGGAAATAGAAGTGATTGCCATCATTCTTGTTGCTGTTTTTTACATTTTCAGCAGCAGTTTTTTCTGTTTGTTTGAAGATGTGGGGATTTGTTTGGTGCTGGTTTTTTAGAAATAGGGTTATAGATGAATCTGTGGTGGGTTAGCCCTGGCTGTCAGCCAGCCACCCTCACTGCCCTTGTCAGCAGGATAGGGGAACAATGTAAGATGAAAAAAATCTCTAGGGTGTAAGGATAGGAAGCTCCCTCACCAGTTAGCAAAAACTCCAAAAACTAAAACCACCTTCCTGCCTTCTTCCCAGGCTCGACTTCACTCCCAAGTCTTGTGGCTCCTGCTGTCCCCTCAGAGCCCCTGGAAGTGAAGAACTGGCCACACCTCACAGAGCAGTGCTGGGGTTCAGCTGGGGACCCAACTGCTGCTAACAGAAATATCCACTAAAAATCCTGCCTAATCCTCCAGTAACAGTCAAGGATAAGAAAACTTCTGACAATACATAGGATTAAAAACAAGGCCTTCAGCCTCCTTCCCTAAGTTTTGGGCTTAATTTCTTCTGTGACAGTGGCAGAAAAAAATGAACTGTCTGAAATACTAGGGAATTAGTCAACAATATATTTTAGGCTTTGAAATATTAGAATGGCAACTCCTTAGTATGCACCTTTTCAGATCAAGGAATGTAAAGGCAAACACCATTAGAGATACTGAAGGAAAGGGGCTTGAATCCAAGCACACCATTCAAATGAGTTAATAAGATACAAATCACTGAGGGTCATGTTCAATTCATGGAAAAAATCAGAGAAGTCAGAAGGTCTGCACTTTGAAATGGGTATACTCAAAAAAACCCAAAACAAACCAAATCAATATGATTTTGGCATTTTTTACAAAAAGATAGAAGTCCAGTGCACGTGAAGTAGTAGAAGTTCTGAAATTAGCTATACAGAAAGTATATTTCTTATAATACATGTCATATGAGTATTTGGTTTGAAAATTACATCCTTTTTCTACTCTTTATTCTCTACTAAATACAAATCAATGACACTTGTGCAATAACAGTAAAACTGATCTTCTGCCAGGCTTTGTGACCTCACACAGGGTATTTATGGAAAAGACTTTTACAAAGCATGGACTTAGCTTAATCTTCAGATTCTGGGTTAAATTCCATTCGAAAACCGTAAGAAAGAAGAAAGAAAACCATAATGGATAGATCACATTTAATACACTCAAACAAAGTTACCCTTAATTCTTTAACGCACTTCTAGGAAGTTCATCTGAACACTAAGAACCTCAATTTTGCAAGTGTGTGTCTTAAATACTGCAAGAGTTCTTGCTAGCTAAACACAGTGTTATTCTGTTACCATGATTTACACACATTATTACCTTTTCATTCTATAAAGGAAAGGAAAATGCTGCAGATTACAATACACTTCTCTGTCTTCTTTTTAAATGGTTGACAATGTTCTGAGCTGTTTCAATGCACACTCTGGAAATCCATTCCAGCAATAAGGCAATGGTTATTCTGTGTTAATGTAAAATGCAAAGTCCATCATTACTTGAGGAGATGATCTCTAAATTAATAAATCCTTACTGGAAGCCAGTTAGTTATCACCTTTACCACTTGCCCACACATTTGTTTTTGTTAATGTTTTTGAACTCTCTTTTCCTAAAGACCTAGAAGAACTTTATGAAATACAGTGATACAGAACTCTGACACAGTCCTTGTTACAAAACATGCCTCAGATGGCAATTACTCAAAGGATGCCATGAGCTCAACAAAACCTTCAATAAATACAAGAGAACTGAACATCTGCAGCTATTGTTTCAGCTGTAAATCTTGTGAATGCTTTTTACTGTAGCAACAAACTGCTAATAAATCCAACTTTCATTGCCAGAAATATATAAAGGACAGGATACACTTCATGATGTTTTCTCAGTGTCCTCCCCGAGCCCATGCACTCAGGCATATTGTTTCCAGATATATTTTATAGCTAGCAGTGATACACTGTCCCCTCTACCCTCTCCCCTGACTGATGAGACAGAGAACATTGACTGAATGCCATTACCTGGCACTACCTCCCTCTTGCTCAACAGAAATGGGAGGCTTTATGCTTACAATTCACATTAGGTTTAGCAGCAATCATCAGCATTAATTGCACATGTATCATTTGGCAAACAGAAAAAAATAAAAATTAAAAAGAAAAAGATAAAAATGAAGCAGTAGAACTGCTGTTCCTGCTACTGTGCAAAAGCAACAGATTTCTGGCCTTCTATGCTAATTCTAAATTCTAATTCAATAAAGCAGAAGAAAAGATAGAAACTTCTCGATAATATTAGTTTCAACTAAAAAAAAAAAAGAAATTAAATAAATAAATTATTCCTACTGTAAGATTTACAGAAGCATTCACATCACACATAGCTTTAAACCCTACTAACTACAAGGGTCACTAGCCTGTTTTTCCTTTCACGTCCCATTACCACACTTTGTTCTGAATGAGGACATGACAGAGCCAAAGAGAAAAAGTGAGAAACTGATATTGCTTGACAACCACAGAAAGGCTGAGCTAAACAAAGGATCACCACCCCTACACCTGGGATCTAAAAATCAGCATAGGCTGTTGAGTCAGGGAAGACTGCAAATTCAAAGTTTATCTGAGAGATGTATGATTTGTTTTCTGGGATCTCAGCATTTTGCTGGTGTTCATCCTTAGCAAGTTCTGGTAGCTCTGCTGCACTGGTGTTTTCACAGCTGGCCATCTGCCTTCTAGACACAGAATCATCTAAAAACTAAAGGAAAACCACATCTTCATAGACTCTTACTGCTAAAGACAGAGAAAAACATTCCAGTGCTAAAGACAAAGATTTGAGTACTAAAGACAGAGAAAAGGATTTCAGATCAGAGAAGAGGGAAGAGGACCTGAAGAAAGAGATGACTATCTCATATAAAAATCATTTAAAAACATAATTTATTTTCTTGAAGTTTTACACATTCTATAGAAATATTTGTCATCACAAAGGGAGTCAGATGTCAGAGGCTGATAGGTTTTACAGACGTGAAGGATTGGCCATGGTCACTAATATAATAATAATAAACAAATAATGTTGGTATGTCAGGAAGTGACTTAGGGCCTCAAACTATTTTCTCAGTTAAGAAGAGCTACATTCCAGAAAATATACTTTTATGGAAACCATATTTCAATTGGGCATTTATTCCATTAAGTTCAAAAATGGCCAAAAGCACTTTCAATTGCCAGGAGACACATTAGTACTGATACATGACATGGGTTTCCAGACAACTTTTTAGTAGCTTTTCTTTGATTAAAGACATACAGGTAGAATGTTCTGAAGAAACTGTAAACAGCTGCATTATAGCAACAGATATGACTTCACAAGGGGGTTGATTGCCTTCTACTTGAGTAAGTGACTGTAAGAAGATATCCATTTTTAGGCAGTGCTGCCACTGATGTTTTGTTAGTTGGCATTTACTAAACAGACCAAAACAGGTATATGTTTGGTTCAGGGCAGTTTAAGGGAAAGCTGCTTATTCTTTTACAAACTAATCCTTCTTCCCTTGTGTTCAGTCACATAATAGTCTGCAGTTCACAAGTACCAAATACTAGCTAGCATTGTAAAGATGGAATCAATAGCATAATCCTATTAAATTCCGCAATGCAGGCTACTTTTCAGATATATAGTGGAATCCTCTTAAATCGATTTTTTTTTTTAATAAAAGGTAGGGTTATGTGAGGCTCGAGCTAGAAACCTAAAATGTATTGTCTACATAATGCTCTTAAGATAGCAGTTCAGTCTGTTTTCCTCTGTACAATATCTGTGTGTTGGCTGGATTATAACTGTGATGCTTTACAAGATGAACTTCCAAAACAAAACCAACATTTCCTTATTTATTGCAACCATGGAACAACCAAAGAATTGATCAGTTTCCCCACACAGGTTTTCAATGAGAAGTGACACATCCAAGTGCATGTAAGCTATTGTGATTTCACCCCAGCCCCACACAGCTGCGTGCTCAGTCCCCCACCAGCTGGATCCTGGGGAGAGAATGGGAAGGGTAAAAGCCATACAGCTTGTGGGTTCAGATAAAGCCAGTTTAACAAGGAAAGCAAAAGCCACACACACACAGGAGAAGCAAGGCATTAATTCACCACTTCCCATGAGCAGGCAGGTGTTCAGCCATCTCCAGGAAAGCAGGGCCCCATCACAGGTAACAGTGATTTGGGAAGACAAAACCATCACTTTAAATGTCCCCACCTTCCTCCACCTTCTCCCCACTCCATGTTCTGAGCCTCATGTCCTATAGTCTGGAATATCCCATTGGTCAGTTGGGGTCACCTGTCCTGGCTGTGTCTCCTCTCACCTTCCCCGGCACCCCCATCTTCCTCTCCAGTGTGGCAGCACAAAAAGCAGAAAATGCCTTGGCTCTGTGTAAGCCCTGCTCAGCAATAACAAAAACATCTCTGTATTATCAATCCTGTGTTCAGCACAAATCCAAAACACAGCCCCAAACCGACACTGGGAAGGAAATCAACTCTACCCCAGCCAAATCCAGCACATTGCAGCCCTATTCCGTACTATTCACACCATGACCAGATCCCACACTCTTCAATACAACTTCATTTCACACCACCCCCCTTTGCCTTCTTTGCTGTAATACACAAATATCATTCCCTTCATCTTTGGAGCACCCCTACAAAATGTCCACAAAATATCTGTTGAATTCATATAGTCCATGAGTTTGGGCTGCATTTGTTGTGGTGGTCACTCAGGACAGGAGAGGTGGTGTGGTGCATGGAGTTACTGGGCACCAAAGCCAGCTCAGGGCAGGTCACTACTGCACTGAAATTGCTTCTCATAAGGCTTCTCCTCTGCTGTTTTGGGTGGCTTGTCTTACAATAATTCCTGTAACACACAACTCAAATCATGGCTTGCAACAATTTAGTGGTACAGCCATTACAATCTTCACCCCAGGTCCTTTTAATCTGATTTAACACTGCTATGAACTCTCCTCTTTTCCCCAGCCTGGCTGCAAGAAAGGGTTCCTGCTGTAGTCCCTCAGTATACTCCCCATCATAGTCCTCTGTGGGCTGCAGGGGGACAGAGGCATCACCATGGTCTTTACCTTGGGCTGGAAGGGAATCTTTGCTTCCCCTGGCTCCAGTATGGCATCCCAGCCACAGGGGACACTCCTCCCTGAGCTTCTCTAACATGAGTCCTTCCCACAGGCTGCACTTCTCCACAAACTGCTCCAGCATGGGTCTCCCATGAAGTCACAAGCCCTGCCAGCTAACCTGCTCCATCACAGGCATCTCACAGGGTCACATCCCCCTTCAGGCATCCACCTGTTCTGCCATGGAGTCTCCATGGGCTGCAGGTGGATCTCCTGCATTGCCTACTCATTCCAAGTCACAATCCCTTCAACTCAAGTTCAGACCAAAGTCCAGCCTGTCCAGTGCAGCGACACAGGAAACAGCAGCCACACCCTGGCCACCAGCCAGCCCAGGCACTTCCATGGCTGTTGTCAAAACATCCCCAGGCACAATGCAGCGAGGTGACAAGAAGTAAAGCACCTCAGCAAGGAGTGAAAGCCACTCACAAGCACCAGACTCTAATAGAGAGCCATGAAAACAAGCCCCACGGCAAGCACAGGAGCCTGCCCATCACTGGCTAAACAGATATAAATTCAGTCTGGTACATCCCACCAGATCTGTCATTATCTCAAACCCTTCGAGCCTAATAAGGTTGTTGGGGTTTAGGGACAGTATTGCCCAGTCCAGTGTCCCCACCAAAATTCTCCCCACACCACTGCTCCCCTTCCCCGTGACAGGATGGAGAGAAGTGGAAGCACAGAAGCAAAGGTCATGGGTTGAGATAAGAACAATTTACTGGAAATAGCAATGGGATAAGGAAAAGAAAACAGTCACAGCAACACTACTAATAGCAGAGGGTAAAAGATAAAATTCACACATTGCCTAGTATCCAGTCCACACCCATGCCACTGGTGATAGTTGCTGATAGGGAGACAGAGATTTCCAGTTGTATCAACTGGAAGATGATTTATCCAGCAAGTCATGCCATAGTCCACACATATTGCAGGAGACCCAGGTATTTTTCTTGTGTCTTTCAAAACAAAGAAAGTACACACAGGAATTTAAGAAATTCTTTCTCTATTTCCATAGAAAAGATCTGTAAATGTTCTGCTTCCTACCTTTCTCTGTACCATGAACGCTTCCCAGTTGCGCAGCCACTGCAGATCCTGATGGCATCAGCAGATGTACCAAAAAATTAGGGCCTTTACAGTACCTCAACTACCTTGAGAACAAAAATCTGTAACTACAGTCAACGAGTCAGAAAATCATAGCAACTCTATGATCAGAATGATGAATTGACATTGCCAAAGAGATGACGGATTTCTCATTTCTCCAAGCAATAAATGTACATGCTCAATGTTTTCTAGACTAATTTGAAGCATTTTTCAGATTAATTTTTTTTGCTAACATCATACAGTATCAGCATTCCTGTGTTCGCAAACAGCAGCATCCCTCACACGTGCAGTGCTATTTAGACATCTTCCCTGAGGTGGAATCCTGGGAACAGACAGGAGCTGAGGGCCAGGCAATGCCACTGCTTGACCTTCTGGTGCAACAGTGCCATGAAGGAGCTGGGGAGAGCACCCAGAACCCTGCCTTTGACCCATCCATCTTCCACGTTTTAAATGCATCTCTCAATAAATCACAACACGTTACAAAGGTTCGGGATTGACAAGAGGGGGAAAAAAAAGCTCAAGTGTAGCAGCCTCATTAGGATTCTGCTCTCAGAGACTCCACACAGCTTTGTCTTTTGAAGAGTAAAAGGCGCTTAACAAGTCAGCAATAGCTCAGCCCCCAAGAACAGCTATGGTAACAGCCTTCATTGCACAAACACGTTCCTTGAACTACTTTCCCAAGTCCCCTCTAATGCAAACCTGTGGAGTGAAATAAATGCAAGACAGCTCTTTTGTCTCCCTGGGTTTTTTAAACACTCCACACGACAAGAATATAGCTCCTGCTTCCTGTCTTTTGCCTACTGTTAGAAATTATTCATCACAATGCACATTTCTGAGATTAGGGATGAATAGTTCATGCAACTGAACCTGTTGCACAATTGCAGTCAAAGTTAACCAAAGATCTCAGATATTTTTGCTCGAGAGAAGCCAGTTGGCAGTGCACTTTGAGATATACTTATTCAAGCACTTGAGCAAATTTTTTAAGGTTAACAGGAATGCGTTAGGGTGGTTACACAATTATGCTAACCAGGGGCCATAACAAAACCAATTTACCCACCCCAAAAAAAAACAATAATAGCTCTTCTCATTTTTTAGAGATTGGCAGGCAGAGATGTTGATTTTTCCCTTCACTCCCATTTCCTCTGAGAATCTGGACACAAACCTCTCCCAGCACCTAGCTGTCCTTACTGGGGTGCCCACAGGGAAATGTACTCAGTGCCACATCTGTCAGAGGACTGGGCAGCCAGTGCTGGTACTTCAGCACTCCAAACACTTAGTGGTTACTGCATTGAGCCTGAAAAAATTAATATCAAAATAGCACAACCAGAGAAATAAAATTAGTTAAGCACTGCCATATAGGTGTTTAATACTACAACAAGATGGACTGCTACTCTTTTGCCTTGCCTAGCCTGAAGGAATGAATATGATTGTGTATAAGCAAGGTGCAGGCTACCTCAGGCCCTTGCTCAGCAGCAGGTCTAACAGGTTATGTAATGCTCCATGGGAATTTGATCCCTTCTGTACAACTTTCAGCTACCAAGATTCAGTGCTCTCTTACGAAAACCACCAAGACATTAAACATTTGCTTTAAAACCTTTCTGCTGTACCGTGTCCTCCTGAAACATGAACCCTGGCCATAAGGGGCAGGAAGCATGAACTTAGTAACAAAATGTGTAAAAAAACAAATGCATTTCTGATTTATAAATCACAATAGAAGCATTAATCTCAAGAGTAAATTAATGAAAACCGCAAAGAAAGGTCAGGTTTTAATTTGAGATTTCTGCTGATAAAACCTGAATGCTAGTTCTATTAGGATATTGATTGTCCCAACCCTTATAAATACCCAAGTTTCTACAGTGTGGAATCAGAGACTAAAATAAAGTACTTACAAATTGATATACATTTGCTTCATACACAATTCTAAACACAAGGCAAATCTAGCCTTTTTTGAAGGGCTGATAATGCCAGTATTGTTTCCCTTCTCCTTGTTCCATCCATCTGCCTTTATGAGAAATTTGAATTGAAGGAGCAGAAACCATACTATCCTCCCAAAAGCCCACCACTGACATAGCTGGCATAGCTTGCATATGTAAAATCACACATTTTATTTATAAAGCGTAGGAA
Source organism: Drymodes brunneopygia (assembly GCA_013400955.1). Classification (NCBI taxonomy): domain Eukaryota; kingdom Metazoa; phylum Chordata; class Aves; order Passeriformes; family Petroicidae; genus Drymodes; species Drymodes brunneopygia. The sequence continues at coordinate 1,153,447 of VZTZ01020280.1, read as the reverse complement.
GTCCTAAGCATTTTAGAAAGTCTCAAAATGACAAAAGTCAAATAAATATACATGCTTAGGGTAGCGTGAGCAGTGCTGTGTTCATTTGAAAGACGCTCAGGGACTCAACACTTCAAGAAATCCATGAATTTCTAAAACACATCATCCTTGCCCTTTGAACAGAGACAGAGAGATGAGCTCATAGCAGAAAGTCTTTCAGCACCCCTGGAAGGAAGAGGACCATTTAGAAGCAGTGGCTGGAAAGCCCCCAGCACAGGACCCAGCAGTAGCACCAATTTCCCTGAACAGCATAGAGCTTTTTTGAAAGGATTAACAAGTCTGATTTCTCATGATTTGAATACTATCTACTTAAATTTAGTAAATGTAGATAGAAGCCTATACACCCTAGGGGTGAGAACAAATTACAGCATAAAAACCTTCACTCAGAATGGCTTGAAGGTCAACATAATTTGTGAAAAGCATTTTCATTTCTTTCTTCCCTCCTCTTTACTTTATAAGCAGAACAAATAATAAAAAAAAAAAACTCTAACCTGAAACAACGATGTGTTTTCTATCAGAACTGACAAATTGACAAGGAAGGGAGAAGAGTCACATTTCTAAGATCACTTTGTGTTATTTTTACATGTATAAGGGAAACATCAGTGATCGAAAAGCATTATACAGAATATGACTGATTTAACTGGTGCTGCAGAGGCAAAGAAGATAAAACACCTTGCATATTCAGTGAGACATTGTGGATACAAATCTCAGAGTGAAGATGATAAGAACTGGGTGTGCAATCAAAGAGAGTTCTCAAGCAGGACACACTCAATTACGTGAATAAAAAGGACAGGAAGTCCCAGTGTTCCCCCAGCAGCCTGATGGGACAAGGGCTTTGCAGTGCTTGGGTCTTTCTTGGCATCTGGTCAGGGCAGGAGAGACAAAGGTGAACAGCAGTGGTACAGGCCAGCAGCACATCCACAGAGGCATAAATGAGAATAAGATGTGTCTACACCTCTGAATAGTCAAAGTCAATTACTTAATTAGTTAGGAAAAAAGTTGTGCAACCAAGTATGACTGTGAAAAGTGTTTTCAGTAGAAGAGTTCTGGTATTTAAAAGTAAGGGGGGGAAAAGTGTTCTTGCAAAGACCCATTTTGCAAGTGCTACAGTTTTATCTTGCCCTTTAAGAGCAAACAGAGAAAGGGAGAGGAAAACTTATGATTCAGAAATAAGTCTGAATCATTTTTCCCTGGAACTACGCTTAGAGGACAGTATTCATCCTGCTGCATTAAGGGTTAACCAAAATATAACTCCTACACACAGATATTCCTAATTTGTCACCTAAATTCTCTAACTCAAACCTTCATGGTGCCTTTAATCCAAATCAATTGAACATCACCATAACAATCTAGTGAAGAATCTGATCTGCAAACCAGCATGGCTCTAGAAACACACACTGCAGTGTATGTGTGTATATATATATGTATATATATGCATGCACACATATGCATCTACATCCAACCCAGTACACTTTGCTATTTGATGATTCATTAACAGAAAACTATTCATAATCATATTTTGCTCTCAATTATACATTATATTTAATTTCTAGATATTTAAACCCAGGGTTTTTTCCACGCTTATAGCATCTAACATTTCTTCCCTTCACTCGAGTGGAAGAAAAATGCTCATATCCATACAAATTGGTATGTCTTTAGTAATCAGAACATTTCCAGCTAATTGGCAAATACAGAGTCTATTATTCAGATTTTACTATGTCTAAATTAAGGAGCATGAGAGGTTTTGTAGGGACCAGGTTCACATTTTACTGAACAGAAAGTGGTTTGCCTGAGTAAAGGATTTCAGAAGTCAGCCTTTGAGTAGCCCAGTGAAAGAGCTATGAAAATACTGTGTCAAAATTTTGTTTGGAGAAAGCCTTAAAGCTTCTTTTGTGTCATTCATGTAAGTCTTGAACTTCTGACATACATCAACACACTGCTTACATACCCTACAAGACAAAATATTATGTCATGCATCATTAGATGATTTCACACTGCCCCTTCAGTCTGGCTCACTGATGTTAAACACTGTCTTGGAAAAGCTCTTTGTACAATTTGGTAGTCTCAATATCACACTTGCAGTGCAAAAAGTCAAAGGTAACTTATGCTGTGGTCCAAATAATTCTTAAACTATAGCTTTTTTGATTTTTTTTCTCCATTTATTTTTTGTACTTAATGCAATGTACTTTAATTTATGATTATTTTGTACAGAATCACAGACCGTAACCTCAGCGTAGGAGAGGGTTTGTGCTCTCTCCACCAATTCAACCAAAAAGGGCAAGCAGGCTCAACCAAACCTCACATAAGCCCAAAAGTCAGTGTATGTGGCTGGTTTCTTCTTCAAGCCATCAGAATCCTACTCAAAAATAAGCTACCTGCTGCTTGTCATAAAGAAAGACACCATGAATGTGAAAGGCAAACTACTGAGGGAAGGCAGCCAGCATTTTCCTTCTAAACAATTTGATTTTTAAAAAAAAAAAAAAATCAATGACGCTCACTATCTCAAAAGTGTGGCCATGATTGTTACCTTCTGTGGAGGTTTATTCTGCCCACAGCTGCCACCCCTTCTCAGTGTGGGAGGTGGGAGGAAAGATCTCCAGAGGAACAGAAGGTGACTCCCCTTGACTCCCCTCCAACACTGTGGCCTGTTCCTACTGATAGGAAAATCTTTTATAGCACAAGCCACACCACCAGAGTTTATGTTCTGCAACAGATAGAGTAGCAATGAAATTAAAGCTGAGGAGACTGAGAATAGAAGAAGTTCTTTTTGAACCAAGCAAAACCACATCTTTTTTTTGCTATATTTCTGCAGCAGGCTTTACATCATGTCTAGTGTAACTCACAGCTTGGCTTTCCCTACTTCAACTGTCTTACTTTATAAAATATTCAAATTCAGGAAGACAAAGTATTTTAAGAGCTTGGCAAGCATGAAGGTGTGCTCAGAAATTCACAGAAACAATGAACTAGATTACTAATCCTTAATTCAGCTTTACTAACACAAAAGGAATGATTTCTTCTCTTTTCTAGATGTAGTGCATGACATTCCCAGGCTTGAATTGTTGTGGGGTTTTGTTTGTTTCTCTCCTTTGTACGGGAACACAAAAGTGACAGCATACATGGTCAGGTATAAATCACTCTCCCATATCCCTGCCCACTCTTCATTGTGATCAGAGGGCAGATTTCTGACCTTGCTCCAGAGGATCTTTGTCTTCTATAATGAAACTAGTTAATGAGCAGGTCTTCCATTGGGCAGTGTATCATGGGTGAATAAAACTCACTATTCTTGAGTTTTAAAATTACATGTTCAGGTGACTACACTTAGACTCATTTGATTTTTTTTTTCTTCCATTTTTCATTCTTCTTTCAGCTCAGAATTCAAACTGAGTCCATACACATTTCCTAAATGCTTTAATGAGGGTGGGTAGCCAGTGATTTATCAAAAGGTTACAGAAACTGTTCTTGGCTTGATTTTATCCCTCACCCTCACATTTGTGTTCAAAGGCCAAGGTCTCTCCAGTACAAGCATTTGTCACTGTTTCATAACCTTCATGACACACATTTGTGGTAACAGGGTCCATGCTTCTTCCATCCATGTAAAGAAAAATTCAAAGATACCCAGCTGCCTACTGAGAACCTTACACATCCTTATTGGGATTCTCTGTATTTCAACAAGTAACAATAACCCCATAAGCACTGTCTGTTCCCTAGTCCTTCATTAGGAAGCTCTGTAGACACAATATATCTTTTCTTTTTTTTTTTTTTTTTTTACACTGCCTAGTGATTTGCAGAGATTCTGTTTTTTTGAGCTAATCTGAGACCACTTAAGAGGAATTAACCCCTAGAAGAATTACTTCTTTGACAGCAATTTGAAGAAGCTCTCCAAGCACTGAAACATAAATTTACTACTGGTCAACTCTGACCATTTAAAACAATATATTTTGTTTTGTTGCTCAGTTTAAATTATTCCACTGGGTACTGTTTATCAACCTTAAAATTCTTTAAAGCAGAATCAATATTATCACTGAAGCTCAGCAATGTATTTTATCTTCTGTGGTAGTCTCTTCAAAGCAGCAGCAGTCATTAGGTTAAGACTGGAGGAGGAGACAGTCCTTCCTGGAACACATTTTACATTTAATCTGAAGAGATGCACAAAACTGTTGATGTATTCAAACTGAATTACTGAGCTGACAACTAAGGCATTCACATAGCTTATAGTTTGTTATTCTTGTTTTCATTTTCAAGCTTCTTTTTTCCTTAAGCCTTCTATGTTTTCTTTAGCTCCAGTCGTCTTCCTAGGCCCCTCCAGTTACACATTTGAGACTTAGCAAGTGTGTAGGAAAGCCTAAACCCCTTAGCAAGTGGCTTCCATGGCATTAATGCATTTGGCACGCTAATTTCTCTCTATTGGTTTGGTTCTGCACTGACAGAAAGAAAACCCTTCTTTGCTCTTTGCAGAGGTTACTCTGTGCTGTCACAGTAAGCATGCCAACCTACACTGATACTTTTCTGCCAGCTCCAGCACATTACCAGGGTGTGTTGGTTGGCCGCTGTTTCTCACTGGCTCTTCAGAGGGCTGTGGTGTAGCTGTTACGTGTCAAATAAAACACAGCCCAGCTGGGTTTGAAATTGCCCCGTAGGCAGAGTTCTCCTGCTGTACACACAGTGCATTTCTCTTTACAGAACACGTTGTTCAGCAAATGATGAACATTGGTCCTCATTTGAGAAGTGCAGCATCATTAAGGAGAACTGTGGTCTCACAAAGGCAGATATTAGGAGGAGGAAATAAGAGCAGCCCACACGTACTTGGAACAAATATGTTATTGGGTAGATGTTTACTCCCAAGCTGGAACAAAATAGAAGAAATATTTTCAGGCTTCATCAAGAAAAGTGGAATCAACTTCCACTAAAAACAGGCAAGATGTTCCAACATCTTGAGCAGTAGCACTAATAATTCATGAAGATGCAGCTTTCAGCAGCATCCCATGCCTATGAAGATACAGCATTCTCACAAACTGCTCATATGTGGCTTCTAATGTTTATACAAACATTTTGGACAAATAATTGTATGGCTTCAACTGGTTATCATGATGCCCCTGCCACTGTAGTTTTAAAGGTCAAATATAGTGTTTCTAAGCACACCAAGAAGAAATTAAAATTTAGGGAAGAAGCAGGGGCGCATGATCTTCCTTTGAACTCAGCCATGTGGAATTCAGTGATTAGAACCAAGTTCTAATATGTTGAAGAATAAATTAAACTTAAGTTTATTTGCAAGTAGTTCAAATGATGTACATCTCCATCTTCAAATAATTTTCAAGCAATTATATTTGCAGACTTTTTTACATTAAAGGAGACGTATAGCAAAAATAGAATGCCAAGAAAAAGCATTGCTACTTTGCCAATCCCCAGCATGCCTCAACGCTAACATCAAATTACTTTTTCCTGCAAATTCTTCTTCATCCCTATTCTTTTCCAACATGTACTTCTAGCTAAGATAGAAGAGTGCATTGTTTAAGGACTAGAGGATCAAGGACATACTTCAAGTTGACAAGCAGTTGTTAAAATAGGAACAGTTATAACAGAAAACAATCTTTTTTTTTTTTTCAAGTGTTTCCAGTATAGCACCTGTATTCCAGAATGTGTGTTTCATATACAGATAATTGCTTGATTGCTTGCTTTCACGTCCTTGCCAAGAAATACTGGAAATTTATCTTTGACATGGTAGAAAAGTACAGCTTTGTTGATATTAGCAATTTTTCTATTTAGTCCTGTTAGAAGACATTCTTAACCTACTAGGGAAAAAAAAAAGCCTCATCAAAACTCATTAATTAAATTACAAGCAAGGTAAGAGGACATTGCACAAATTTATTCTACAGCATTTCCAAGTTATTAACCCTGCAGCATTGCTACTCAGTGTCAAACATCTATTTATTTTTAAATGAGGTCTTAGGCAAAGTTGCCTTCCCTGTTGTTGTTTTGTGGGGAAACATGTTGTCCCTTAGAGATTGACTCTCTCCTTCCAAACCTGGCATCCTCAAGTTTACAAACCACAGCTACATCTCATCTCAACCAAGAGCTAGTAACAATCCCATTTTGTTAATATCATCTCTTTAGAACATCCCTGCATATTCATCAATGCACTCATGGATACAGGCATTGACTGAAGTGCAAAGTGGGGGCAGCCAGGCCAGGAGATGAACTTCACTGATCTGACTGCTGATCGTGGCCTCTGGGCTGCTGTGCCAGTGTTTGCATCTCCAAAAGCAGCACACTGATCTTTCATTTGTCAGGCCTTTGAAGCAGCTCTCACTTCCATAAAATCAGCAAGCCTCGGAGGAAGAGGGAGTTTAAATTGAACCCAAGGAAGCCTTCAAGTGAGTTCCTGAAGCAGTTTAGAATTTACCAATAGGAACTTTTCTCTTGGAGATGCATCCCAGCACTGTGCTCAGGAATCCAGGTACACAGAGGAATTTTTCCAATTTTACTTCTGTGTAGAAATGCTTCCCTTATTTCTCCACTACAGTCTAAAAACATTAACACCCATATTATCTATTTTGAATGCTGTGAGTAGTTTCATATTTATTTTCACCTAATCCATTCTGAATGAAAGGTAATTTCCAGGTGAAAATCTAATTGCTCAAAGGATGAGGTATCTGCCTATCAGGGATTAAGTGACATGCATGCACATCCCACATGCAGCATTTCAGCTGATAAATGGGTAAGAAGATGTGATTGAACAATAGTGCTTAACTCTGAGAATTAGCATGAAAAGACTTGGAAGAGAAGGAAGCATCTTCCAACAATAAATGAAATCCAGGGTCTCTCTTTCCCTATTGTCAGGGAAAAGACCTTGAGAGGTCTTGGCTGGGTTATTTCCAAAGGAGCTGATATCAGCTTCCTTTAAGGAAAAGACTTCTGGGCTCATCCAGTTCTACTCAGAGCAGTTTCTACCTTCATAGTGCTGGCTGCAACATGCCCAGCCAAACCCTTGGCAGGAAAATGGAAACTGGTTTCAAGCAAATGGACAACACAGAGCTAATCCTCAGATCAATCTCATGCTTAGAAAACAATCTGGGTGTATCATTAGGGGTGTATCAAGGGTACAAACTTCCAACATCACCCACTGCAACACACAATGTCAGGCCATCCTGTTGATTCATAGGGTGAATAAAGTTCAAGAAGCTAGTTAAAAAAAAAAAAAACAAAAAACCACAACGTAGAAAGATTGAGGGTTACTTCCAGCCTCCACTGAAATAGATAAAAACTCTTCCACAAAATCCTTACTTGATCTACCTATAGGCACTGTCATATTTATTTATGTTTTATGGAATTGATTAAAAGTTCAATAGTAGAAAAATACTCGTGTCCTTGGAAATAAGGACCACTTGAGAACAGTAGNTATATATAAATATGCTACCACTTCACAGTTCCCAGACTGTTCCTGTCACCATTAGTCAGTATTTTTAGTCAGTGAAGCTACTGGTATAGCAGACTTCATAATTATCCAGCTTATAGTGTTAGAAACATGCCCTTATATTCCCTAGAAAATACTTCAAAAAGAAAGGGGGGAATAGTCTTGCCCTAGGACAGCAGAAAGCTTAATTTCCTTCATTTACAGGATGTTTTTCCAAGGTCCAGGCATGATTGAGAAATTTTTGAAATAAGAAACAGCGTGTGTCTTGTGTGCCAACATCAGATATAGAAAACAGATCAACAGAACATGATCTATTCTTTTATTTTTATTAGGGTGATGATCCTCAGAAAAACGTGCATGATTATCATGAACTCACTTCAACTGGATTAAATTAGATGCCATCTGATAGAAATCTCAACTACCCTGCCTTGCTTTTCTGCACTTTCTCTTAAGGTAATAAGATTTTTGATACAATTTGGGTAGCAGCACCACAGTTAAATATTTTTGGTTTTTTAAAGGTAAGTCACCTGTTAACTGTCTTCTGCAGATAGATTAAATGGGCTCACTTAACATGAATATGCATTGTCAGGCTACTGTGAATAATACCACACTAAAAATTACAGCAGGATATAGTTGCATCAGAATTCAAGAAAACATATCCTCTAAAGGNAACATGCCCAGCCAAACCCTTGGCAGGAAAATGGAAACTGGTTTCAAGCAAATGGACAACACAGAGCTAATCCTCAGATCAATCTCATGCTGCCCAAGTATTAGGGGTGTATCATTAGGGGTGTATCAAGGGTACAAACTTCCAACATCACCCACTGCAACACACAATGTCAGGCCATCCTGTTGATTCATCCCCTGAATAAAGTTCAAGAAGCCAGTTAAAAAAAAAAAAAAAAATCAACGTAGAAAAATTGAGGGTTACTTCCAGCCTCCACTGAAATAGATAAAAACTCTTCCACAAAATCCTTACTTGATCTACCTATAGGCACTGTCATATTTATTTATGCTTCATGGAATTGATTAAAAGTTCAATAGTAGAAAAATAATCGTGTCCTTGGAAATAAGGACCACTTGAGAACAGTAGGAGAATTTGGAAGTTTAATAGACGCATTTTGTCAGTAAACAAGCTGTAACTTTAAAATGAAAGGCTTTCATTTTAAAAAAGGTACCAATTTTCAACTAGCAAGATGATTAATTAGCAGAACAGACTGAAAGCTACCAAGGAGTTATCCATATTCAGTAACCAAGGCATTTACTCTGATTGAGTCAAACATTTTACTCTGATCAACCCACACACATTCTGCATCTGTAGTGAAATTCAGAATATTAGAGATTATTCACTATGGACTTAATTGATGAATTCATGCCTTACTGGATTTAAGGTAATATTTTACTAAATATTATGTAAGTGGCTTCACTGCAGTTACAGAAGACAAAGTTTGTTTCTCTGGCTGTCTCAGGAGTGCAGGTCACCATCCTGCTCTCTGAGGGACAAGACTCTTTAACAATTATAGTTAAAACAGCAGNTCTGCACATTCTCTTAAGGTAATAAGATTTTTGATACCATTTGGGTAGCAGCTCCACAGTTAAATATTTTTAGTTTTTTAAAGGTAAGTTACCTGTTAACTGTCTTCTGCAAATAGATTAAATGGGCTCATTTAACATGAATATGCATTGTCAGGCTACTGTGAATAATACCACACTAAAAATTACAGCAGGATATAGTTGCATCAGAATTCAAGAAAACATATCCTCTAAAGGAACTGACTGTGAGTGCCAGCATGCAAACAGAATCACAGAAACACAATTCTGAATTGGGAGGGACCCACAAGGATCATCAAGTCAGCTCAAGTGAAATACCCATAAGGGGATCACACCCACAACTTTTGCCTTATTAGCACCATGCTCTACCCAACTTTTGTTCTTATCTACTACATATAATCATCTTCCAGACTTGCAAATAAATCACAGAGTTAATACACGGATCGGTAATTCTTCTGGCTACACAACAATACCTTAATCTTTTATCAGCATTTATGCTGCTGCAATTATATTCAAAACATATTTTGCTCATGACTAATGTCTGAGAATACTCTAATGATCAGAAGATTGTATCCTAAAAATATGCCAGACCTATTCTTTCATTTTGGAGTGATAGATCTCTATAATCTTTTCAGAAAATAATTTAACTATTATGTAACAACATATTTGCAATGGAGTTCACCTCTATGAAGCAAACTATTTAGATTTAGCTTTCTTAATTATGTTTCTCTGGATCAAGACACATTTTAGAGGTTAATAAGATTTTGGTCAAGTAGGTTAACCACCTTGAGATCATCCTGAATGTTTGATTTGCTTGCTCTAAAGGAAGTCCATTCATATAATTAGGACATATACTCCTTATGTAAATTTATTTATGTGATTTTCTGTGTTCTCTTTCAGGAGACCAGTAACACTACGAAGAGGTTTCTTTTAAAGCTTGTTTTATCATCTTCTAATACACAAGACTTTTTTTTTAGATAAACTTGACCAGAGCAAGTAGTATTTGCACCAATTGTCACAAATTGATGCTTTTAACAGTTATAGACAGCTATGGCCTTTTGCATCAACCCCTGCTGGTTTGCAGATTTGAATAATGTCCTTCAATATTTCTCTGCTGTACTTTGTGATAGCAAGAAACTCAGAAGTAGCAAAAAGTATCTTCTCTAATGTGAACAGCCAATGACAACTGCAAAATCATTTTGACATTTGGAGACTTGTTAACATGCTCACATTCTCTTTAGCATCTTGAACGTGCTAATTATAGATTTCATTACTGAAGGAAAAAAACCAAAACAGTAAGCTCAATGCCTGAATTCTGCTGCATTCTTCCTCTGACTACATGATCACATTAGAATGATGAATTTGGGATAGAATAACATACTGGTTTATGCCTCTTGAGAGCACTACACCGTTTAGGAAATATGATTCTTACTAAAAATTACATGAAACAAAGTCAGTGATATTCACATGGCAAATGGCAGGACAGTTCCCCGATGCCAGGGGTGATGTGCATCCTTCATCAACTGCACACAGGAACTCGTGCTGCCTCAAGAGAAGAGTGGTGAGGGCTCATGCACACCCCACCCTTCCACTCACAAAGCCTCTGGGCAGCAGCACATACCCAAGTCTGGAATTCCCGCTGTGCTGTGGCTCTGCTGCCAAGGATAAATCCTCTGTCTGGAACAGAGTGGCATTTTACCATATTCTACCAGATGCTCCTTAAATGGGGCCTATTTTTCTCCTGGGTATCTGCCCTTAGGATGCTTTAACTAAATGATGCATGTAACTCATCAGTTCATAACTTAAGATGTTTCTTTTTGCAAACTTGGCATAGGGCACATTACAACCAATGAAACTAGCAACCTCACCACATGCTACTAAAATTACCTTCAGGACAGCCATTGATGAAAGGTTCCATACCAAAAGCATTTGCCTCCTATGTATTAACATGAGCCATGTATTTATATAAACATGACTTCTGTTCTACCATACAAACATTTGATGAAAACACATCTTTTCTAGATTAAAAAAATTTTAGAAAGCTAAAATGCAATAAAGCTTTTTAAGCAAGAAACAGACCTGCACAGAAATGTGCTGCTCCCACTGAGTCATGCATGTCCAAGTGAGGCAGGGTGTAGAGAAAACTGAGCACAATCACCTAATGTCACTGAATAAACAAGCCTTCATGAACAGAAGCTGTTCTTTCAGCCTGAAACTGAAAGATCCTGCTAAGAAAAAGCAATCAATCTCATCTCCAGGAACAGGAGGTTGGTATTATTCTTCCTACTCTAGGCCCAAAGGAAGACTTGTGTGGATCTGGTGCACATAACCCCCAAACTCCTCTCATTGAGCACAGTCTTCTGCAAGAACAGTCCTTTAAAGAGCATGTAAACAAATGTCCCTAGATCTTCACTTGGGCAGGTCACTGTAAACCAAACAAGGTCAAACATAAACCAGTGATCAGGACTCTATTAGAAACAGTCTGGGCTTTTTAAGCATCACAATCACAACAATTTCGTGATAAGCTATGTCTCTCCCCTTCAGAAGGGAGGCATAAATAAATAACCAGGGGCCAGACAACATCTTTCGCTGTATCAAGTATAGGTTTTGTCTGGGGTAGAGTTAATTTTCATCACAGCATGGGGCTGTGTTTTGGGTTTGTGCTGAGCACAGCATTAATGACGCAGCCGCGTCAATTGTTTTTGCCAAGCAGCACTTACACAGAGTCAAGGCTTTCCCTCTCCTTATCCCACAGTGAGGGAGCTGGAGGTGTTCAAGGAGTCTGTAGGGGCCACAGCTGGAAGACCTGATCCCAGCTGAGCCTGGGAATGTTCTATATTATGACTCATATGACATCACACTTAGCATATAAAGTCAGGTCACCATTAGGTGGGATGAAGCCCTGCTCTCCTGGGATGGCTGAGCCCCTGCCTGCCCCTGGGAAGGGGTGAATTCATTCCTTGCTTTGCTTTGCTGGCATGCACAACTTTTGGTTTACCTGTCAAGCAGTTTTCATCTCAAGCCACAAGTTTTCTCACTTTTTCTTACTGGAGAAGAGTGAGCCAGCAGTAATGGGACTGAGTTACTCTTTGGGGTTAAACCACAGCACATCATTAAACTGAATCCCTGATTCCAACACAGAAGGACTGAATCATGAGCTGCAAGGGGAAATTTTGTGTTCCCTTTGGTTTTAAAATCCAGCTTTACCACATATCCAGTACATAGAGCTGATTGTTATTTCTTCTTATCTGCTAATTGCCACAGATTGTGATGATCTATTTATATCTTCAAAACTACTCCTCAAATGCACTGCAAAATAGTTGCCCGAGGATTCCGAGGACAAAAGTGATCAATCATTTGGCACATATTGTATTTTTCTGCACAACCAAATTATATTTCTGTTTCTCATTTTAAAAAAATCACTACAGTTCACAGAGAGAGAGAGAAAAGGAACTATATGAGGAAGTCTTTGCTTTTAAATCTAATATAAAAGGGAGCAGTAACCAGCCTGCGGATTTTTAGTTATTTCCTCTGGATGTGGCAGGTATGCCCATTTTATGTAGGCAGTCTCATCTTTGAAGGGGTTATAGATGCCATTCTGAAGCAACACAATCCAAGCCTACAAAACAATAAAGCATTATGACATTCAGAAGTGGATATCTAAATATAGCTGCGACCACTCCAGCTGTGTCTGGAAAGTGACAGCCCAGCAGTACCACATCCCAGTAAAACAGACCCAAGGAGTGTTGGTCCCACTGAGCAGCCTCTGACTCTCTGCTGTGCTCTCACAAATCAGCCACAGGTTGTTGTCTGCTAAGCATTCATGACAAAATTTCATTCCTTTTGCTACAACTCACCTTTATGACATGGGTCAATCAATACCATGGGCAGGTGGCCTTTTCTCCTAACCCCTCTCCTGGTCACTGTGAGAATGATGAAGACAAGGAAAGGATTTGTCACTCAGATGGGATCACTTCTTGGTTGCTGCACTGCGCAAGTCTGAGAGAATTTATGGTTTATGAAACAGAAGCAAACGAAAAAACCCACCCCAAACTTGCCACTGTGACCATTTTTTGGGGTGATTTTTTTCTTCATTTCTCCTTTCCAAGAACCTGCTCGTTGTCTTAATGTTTCCATCACTTTTAACTGCGGCTGTCAAATTTCCCCACTCAGAGAAATGGCAAACACTTGTCTTTGATTAGGAACATCGGGTTTGTAAGTGTAATAGCACTAGTAACTACTTAACTGACAATAGCTGAATCTATTCAGCTGTATTGACAGGAGGAGGTCTGGTACCCTGCTTTACATACTTTCCTTTTCCTTTTTTAGCAACTGTAAGGTTATAACAGGCATTTTTGGAGCTTTTCAATGAGAGAAAATGAGGCCTGCAAACAGGTCAGCAGTTCAAAACGCAAATTAACTGCGTGTTTTGCTCTAGGTGATAGACTGCCATTGTTTCTAAAGTAGTCTAGTTCTTACTCTGGAGAAAACAGGATGTGTAAAAGGCAGAAAATCACAACTCAAATGAGAATGAAGACAACTATTTTAAGGATGCAAAAGACACAGAATACTGATGCATTTTCATTGCTGAAGCATTCATTAAAACTCTACTCTTCTACCACAGGGTTGAGGAATTACCTGATGACTGCATTCTCAGAAACAAACAGTCTTAGAAGTTTAACTGCAAACATGAAAAAAGTGGACATTGGAGTTTCAAGCAATCTTCGTCTTAACTTCATAATATAAATTCTGACACAAAATATGCCTCTCTACTAACAGCTCTTCAAAACTTTGGGGTGATTAATGGTGTTACATTTCACATTGGTGTTGTCAAGATTCTGTTGCACAGATCCTGAAAAAAATATCTAAAATGTCTGTATTATTTATTCTGAAAGCCAAGAGACTTTGCAAGTGACAGGATGAGATCTTTACACCCAGGACATGGTTTTGATAGCAGAAATCAGAGTTCTCCTCACTTCTTGTTCTGCACTCATTAGCACTGTCAAAAATTGTTGTAGGTGAAAAGCCATATTATTCTCCTCCTCCTTTTTTGGAAGGCCAGCAAATTTTAAGGTTTACTGGCATGATGCATCTTTCAAATCTAGTGAACTTTGTTGTGCTTAATAAAATGGAGGGGGTGGGGGAGGGATGGAGTGGGGTCTTACAGCTTTATTGTGTCCACTTCACTGTAATCTTGTTCACCTCTCCTGCACAGTTCAGCACTTCCTAGCATGCTTTGTCTACATTGGAGGAAAAAGTGCTTTGTTAAATCTTTACAAGATTTGTTTATCTATAATTAACTTGGACAGAGTTTCCTATCTATACTGGATCTGGCTGGAACAGAATTAACTTTCTTCACAACAGCCCGTGTGGTGCTGTGTTTTGAGTTTGTGGCTAAAACTGCGTGGATAACAAAACGTTGTTGTGGCTGTTTCTCAACAATCAAGTGGGCACAACACAGTTGGAGGGGAAAAAAAGGGCATTTTATGAATAACCAAGGCTTTCTCTACTTCCCCCTCTCTTCCCCTCCTCTGCCCAGCAAGAATCTGAGTGAGGAGACAGACAGGACAGGTGAGTTGAGTTGGCCAGAGGGACGTTCCGTCCCATCCAAGGCTATGCTCAGAGCTCACTGTCCTCTCCTAGTGCTCCCAGTTTGAAACCAGGAAGACAAAAAGCAAAAGTCTTCAGGGATCAAGATCAAGACAGTTTAAGACCTAAAGGAAAATGGGAAGGTAGAGGGGAAGAACAGCCAAATCACTCAGCCAATCTCAGAAGTCAAACCTTCTCACCTTCCTTCTTCTACCTCACTTTTTTTTGGATCGTTTGTTTTGATTTGTTGTTCGGTTTGGGTTTTCTTCCTCCCCCTTGAGTGTTCATCTATTTGCATTGCTAATAGTAGCACTTAACTGACAAAAATCAAGAATGCAAAATTGTCTGCAGCCAAAACTGAGATGATTGAGAATTAGGCAGGTTATTGGTTCTCTGTGGCACAGATTCTGCTTTTGCATACACATGCTTACTTTACCAAGCTGTAGTTTTTACATAGTACAAGCTTTATGAAGGACAATGCACTACATCTTATCACACCAAGGATTTTTAAAGGTTAAGGTGTGAGGGGAAAAAAACAATTGATTCAGAAAGAAAGAAGTTTGAATATTCTTGTTCATGTGATGAGCTGGTAAAGTCAGTCATCATCTTGTCAGGCTCTTCATAACAACACCCAGGTCATTTAGAAGGAAACATTTAAATCTGATCTCAAAAATCCCAAATACAATTAGAAACCATTTTAAAATTGCATCAAGACCAACAGCAAGGCTACACTAACAGTGTAGAAAAACTGTTTCCCAGCCATCTGCCTAGTGTGTAGTTTGATAGATTCTTGGGGATAGTGAAGGAGAAAACTCCCTCAGTACTACAGCATTGATCTCTTAAGCTTTAAACCAACTTAGAGAATTTCTCAAAAATTGAATTGGAAGTCCACACGATATATAAATTCATTCAATTAAATCAACCAAGCAAACTAATTCTGCCCTCCATTCAGATGTTTTTTTTTTTCTTTATGACCTCAAGCAAACTGCAATAATTTGTCTGAAAAAAATTATTCAATTCAACTTAAAAACATTATCTCCCTCCTTCTCATTTGGGCTTTCTCACATCTGACTGCTGCCAGATGTTACAGGTAGAGGCAGACAGAACATGCCATCTGCACTACTGAATGTCTCAGACATCCTAACAAGCTGTTGGCTTCATCAGAACATTAATGGCTGATGGCAGCACAGCGGGTGCAGTGGAGGACCAGTGGGAAATGTGTTGAGAAGCCCAGGATGGGCTCAACATTTAAGTGTTAGTTGAAAGTTGGGAGTTGTAAAAAACTCCAGACTACTCAGTACAGATTAAAAGACATTGAGAACACGGTTTCAATTGTGACTTTCATTTCCAAATAATCCTACATGGTGTTAAATTTTTAAGCCAAAAAGTCTTACCCTATTGTATTTCACAGATGTAGGAAATCAGAAACATAATTACCAGGATGTTTCTAAATTGAAGTGCATATTAACAGCTTGCTTGACATGCTGCAAAAAGGTCCAACAGCATCAAGTGTGAGATAGCAGGATACAAATATGGCTATATACACACTTGTACAAAGATAGACATTCCTTTGCTGGTTTTAAAATACAAAACTACTACAGAAACAGGGCAGTCATTACATTTCTGTGCTATTTCTAAACAAACATTTCAGGTACAAGTGCACAAGACCCTACCCAACATAAAACAAATAGCATAAAATCAAAACTTGGGGGGTTTTTAATCACAGTGTATGAACAACTTTCTTCTGTGAGGTTGTATCCAAAGTCTATAAAGCATGGCAAGAATAACTCACTTCATTATTGGTTATCAATGTTATTTTTTATTATTGCTATCCTTTGATCTCTCTGTAACTAGTATCACTTGTTACTTTGGTTTGCAATAATTAACCTCCTCCCCAGGATTTGCACTGAATTATTTCACCACAATACGTCAGAGAAAGAGTTAAAAACTTCAGTTCCTCTGAAAAATCATCAAATATATTCCATAGGTCTCAGGAGATATTTCTCATAGATGCAGGCTTTGCTCTGAGAGTTTTGTAGTGTAAGAAGTCCAATACATATGGCAAATCACACCTGAACTCTGCTGACATATCACCAAAGCCTCTTCATGTCAGTTCACCTGTATCTACTGTGAATAAAATGTCTTTAGAGAATGAATAAATGAATTAAACTAATCCCTCTTATTACTCTCTTAGATGTCTGAGATTAACACAGAGACCGTGAACTATGTGGAAAAATTCCAGCTGTGTTATCTGATATGCAATGCTTTCATTTCCTTACCAGCAATTGAACCAAGACCTACTCATTTCACACAGGGAAAACTGTTTGTTTTCAAAGATCACTGCAAAATAGTTTCCTTAAAAGGCTGGAGTTCCATAACTCACTGTTCTCTGACCTTACCAACTACCCAGCTCAGCTATAAGAAAATAAGTTCACATCAAGGCCATAATTTTAAAGGTCTTTGTGTGCCTACAAATCTTCATCAGAGAATGGGAAAGACACAGATATAAAAAAAAAACCAGACTAGACACAAATGTGATGAACAAAGTGACATGCCTGATCATTTTTGCTCATTTAAAATTTAATGACTCTCTACCATTGCCTCTCAGTCCCTAAATTAAGTTCAAGTTTCTCTCAACACACCGCAGATGACAAACTTTGTGTTGCTCTCCCAAAAAAACCAGCAAAGTGCCAGTGACAGAGCACCCACAGACCCCCCCACTGCCAGCACGCAGGGCCAGGGGTCAGCAGCCAGCAGCAAATGCCAGCCCTGGGCACATTGCCAGCAGGGGCTCACATGATGAGCATGTTGGTGTGCATGCATGCACACACTTCAGCTGCTACCACAAGGAACTTCAGACCAAACACTCAGCAGTGTCACTGCTGGACTAATGAAGTTACCTGGCTTGCTTTGCTGAAGGTGAAGATCACACCAAGCTCCACCTGTTCTACATCACCCAAGTGCTCCATCAACCCACACGGCACCAAAATGCTGGAGGGCTCCCTGTTAAGTCAAACCCAGTGTTTCAGGCAAGGGGGAAATAAGCAATAAAACCCCATCACAACAGCTAAAAGGTTTTGAAGCCTTTGCTTGCTTTCCCCATTTAGTATTTATTTCATAAAACCTTGACCAATACCTTAAATTCTATTCTGTACTCCCTTGAATATCAAAAGTAAATAAGGACTTCCATTAAACAAACAAGTGGGATTGATCTCCCAGTCACAGAACAACCCAGATGTTCTCCAACTGGAACAAAACACACTTGTGGTTATATTTTATTTTTGTTGTTGTTGTTAGTTTGTTTGTTTTGGGTTTTTTTGTTTTGGTTTGGTTTTTGGTTTTTTTAAGTTTAAATTCCCTAAAGCTTCCAACTACAAAATATCTCATTCAGTTACCTAAAGCTTTGGCTGCCTATGTGCCTCTCTATTTCTCAACATTTAATTGAACAGCACACAAATTGAGAGGACAGACTGCTAATTCTTTAAATCACAGTAAGTTTTACTAATGCCAATAGCTCCATTAGAGTCGATGAAAGCATTTCTTAGAGGGAAGTTCATGGGCTTTGCTTACTTTTCTCTTAGGAAGATAAGGGTGAAACAAAGAGATTCATTAACATCAAAACAGCTCCATAGGGTGTCAGGGATATGAAGTTGATCCATTGTTTAACATTACATTTTCTGACTCTTGCCTTTATTATCCTTTGAATAATTAAAAGCCTTGAAAGCCTGTTCCATTAAACAACTAACTTTCACATCTTTAGTTGCTTGGATAACAAAGACTAAATGTAAGATGAGCTACAGGTAGTTTTGAAAAATTGTTCATTTCTTTATATTGACACTCACAAACCTTGTCAACATAGATCTATACAGCCTATATTACTGAAATACAGTAATAATAGTAGATTTGAGTTCAGCAGCAGAATACCACTGCTATTAATTGTAACCTGACACTGAATTAAGGAATATTAAGCTCTTAAATTTTAAGATTTTCATGTCAATAATATTTGCTATATTTCTTTCCACATGTTCAAGTTATAGTATACATTTAATTTAGCAGAAGTACAGATAATATTTTCCTCCAATTGAATCAATATTAAAGCAGGTATTAGTCATCTTCAGGAAAAGCTTGAGCTCAAATGAACAAAGGCAAAACAGGACTTGACTCCTACCAAGGAGCAGGATCAAACAGGAAGAGTATTATTCCTTCTTTCTTCCTTTGAAAATCTTACAGTCTATATATCATCATTAGTGAAGTGGGGAAAAAAAAAGGGTACCAAAATATCATCCCACACTTTCTTTAATCATGTAAAAAAGTCATCACATAAGCATTATTCATTCAAAAACTGTCTCATTTTTAACAGCCTGGGGCTAAAGGGAGATACAGATGGAAGAAAGTTAACAGCACAATCTACAGAGAGGAACTCATCATGCAAAGTACTGTTTCAAAGGAAATAAAGGATATGGGAAGAGCACTCTGCACTTGATCTACTGCTAAATATAGGCTGGAAGATAGCCATTTAAATGTATTTATTCCTATTTATATGCACGTATATGCCAATTACTTCTGTAAATTTGCTTCCAAATCAAGCTGCTTTGTAGGACTGTACTTGCACTAAAAATGTGAGAAGGTTAAAGAAGTTTCCAGTGTGGCATTTTCCTTCCCCTAATGCTTTACTTAAACAGTCCAAGTTATTGGATCTCTTTTTGCATGTTAGTTATGAACATTCTTCAGCATAATTATCTTGATGGCTTTATGAACTGAACTGTTGCAACATCTTCGAATATTTAACCAGAAGCAAAGATCTGGCTTTTGAGAACACAGCTGTGTGACATCTTCACTGTCATAGCAGCAATATGTATAGTACCAAATCATGTCACCCTTCCAAGTTCTATGTGTCCAAACATAGCCTAGGAAAAACCTAAACTGAAGAACCCAATGTACAAAAGGAATATTGCTGAGTAAAATATTTCATATATAATATACATTTCACTATTAGAAGTGAGATATAAATCCCATATTGTCAAAGACTATCACAAAATCACTGCCAACCCACGCCAATGCTTATTGAAAACTCTGCTGTGCTACCAGCTCAGAGCTCAACATCTCATGTCTTCTTTCATATCAAGAGTGACATTGTTGGAATAAAATTCTGACACTTGAGAGCGAGGTCAATCTACAAACCACAAGTACATACAGGTAGCCTAATCTGCAATTATCTAGACAGTTCAAAATTTAGCCCATTCTTTTAGAGACAGAGTACTGGTCTGACTGGGAAGAGCAAGGTTTCAAGTGTAGAATTATGTGTCCTAAAAACCAGAGTTAGAGAAAACCCCTGTAAATGAGGAACATGTCCCAGTAAAATGAACACTGGTTAAGAACAAGCATAAGCACAGAAGGAGTTCCCTTCCCAGCTACTACAGACACTTCCCTAAAAACCTGTGCCCAAAAATCAAAGCTATGATCTTTCTGGGGAGATCCTGCTTCAGAAATCCTGATCCAAATCAGACATGAACCCATCAGCTGTCATTCTTCTTGAGTTTTGACCTCAAATTGCTGGC
This sequence comes from Drymodes brunneopygia, assembly GCA_013400955.1. Taxonomy (NCBI): domain Eukaryota; kingdom Metazoa; phylum Chordata; class Aves; order Passeriformes; family Petroicidae; genus Drymodes; species Drymodes brunneopygia. The sequence goes on along the minus strand of VZTZ01020280.1, from coordinate 1,133,299 downwards.
TGCTCTCAGACAGCTCTTCCACGTGACATTTCACTGACCCTAATAACTTAGACTAATACTTTGAAATAATAGTAAAACAAAATTATGAGGCTTATAATTAGGTGTACAGGAGAAAAACTAAGCCTCTATTCTGGCTTTTTTTACTTCTACTCTGCATATCATAGCAGGATTTCTGGCATGATGGCCTGCTGATAGTACCTAAAACTCACATCAGCTTTCACGGTGCTCAACTCTGTTGGGCAAACCTACAGCAAAAAGATTCCTCACACAGTTTTCTACTTTTTTTGACCCAATAAATTAGCTGTGGTGCCATTTTTCTAATGCCAGTCTGTTCCCACCACATGGTATGTTATAAAAAATCTCTCTCAGGCCAAACTGTTTCATGAGTGTATCTTTTTAAGTATGACTGACTGATTTGAATGCAAATTTATAACGAGAGCATACACTGCAAAAGTCCATACTTTGACACCAACAGCATCCTCCACGCACACTTTTCATGTCCTCCTCACTGGAGAACCCTTCCAGCTGCATGGAGGAAGCTGAGCTGAACAGTGCATGTCAGAGCCAAGCAAAGAGCTGCTCAGCATGGTCTGCCTGAACTGCACCTCAGATTATGCCAGCTGGAAAAATCAGAAACTTGCTGCCATCTGAATTTTAAGATTATATCTTGCTGCTAAGCTCCCCTTGATAGACCAGGGCTGCTACAGGATACAGTGTGCCTTCAGGGCAGAATTCTCTCAAAAGCATAAGACTCTTTTTAACTTTTTTTTTTTCCTTTCTTTTTTTTTTGCCAATGCACAATATGGCAGCTTCAAGCATGTCACCCAATTGAATATTACACCACTGAGCAGCACAAGATAGCACTCCCTTGCTGTGGCACTGAAATGAATTTGCTGAAGAAGGAAATAGCAGGAGACAAAATGCATGCTCCAGTTTCCAAGGAAAGCATCTTAATATCAAATGCATGGTGGGGGGAGGAATAGTAAGTAAAATAAGAAAAAAAAAAAAAAGGTATCCATTAGAAAGATCTTATTCAAGTGGTGTCAGGGGAAGATCAGCAGGACCTGCAGTGATCTGCTGAGTAAATGCAGGTCATGCGAGCTGAAACTGCCAAAGAGCAGCTTTCAGTGGCATATCCAATTTCAGTGTTTACAATGCATGAGCTATTAAATCCAACCAATATGACTCCTCATGGCAGCCTTTTTCAGGGCTAAATGCTAACACTTTAATACAGAAGAGTATTTTGTTGGCTTTTTGGTATATATTTCTCAAGGAAAAGCATTAGCTTGTAGTACAGACTGATTGAGATCCTAATGACAGTGCGAAAATATCCAAACCCAAACTCTGTTTATATCAAGATTCCTATTCACCAGCTATCTACCCACCAACATGACTCCTCTCTGTGGTATTTTCTTTGACAGGGACATAGAGGGTATAATTTAAAACTAGTAAATTAAGATTGCCAGGCATTTTTGTCTCAACCAGATGAACAGTGTCATTAATAACGAACCAAGTTTAGGGTTAATTGTTTGTCTAAATAAACATTTACCTCTAGTTTTAATGCATGCTGCTAATAATATAATGCTGTAATTATTTAAATATATACCTTGTAATGGTACAGGTTTGTCACAGGCTGAAAGGCTGACCAAAAGCACTGAGATGTTGACTGTATCTGTCTGGCTCCAAGTGACCAGGTGAAGCCATTACAAGTTGGAAAAACAAAAAGAGGAAAAAAAAAAATCTTTGTTGGTAACAGCTGTTAACATCATCTTTCTGTAATATACTTGGGATGGGAATCCAGATGGGAACAGAAACCCCAGGACAGTCACTAAGTGCCCTTACACATAGAAGCAGTCAGAGGGATCAGCTTGAGGGTCCTGCAGTCATTGAGGCCAGTGGCAATTTACACCAGCAATACTGTCTCGAAAACCATTAGTTAAAATTATCATATTGTACAACCACCAAGTGGTGTGGTTCTGGTCTCTCAGCCTCCAAAACCAATGCCTTGTAACAAGTTCTCTTCAAAAAGCCATTAAAAGTTTATTTTTAGCAATATTTTATCCTTAACTTCTTACTTGCAAGCTGGATTTAGATGGTAGATAGGAAAGAAATGGCAAAGCAGGGCTTAGAGCAGCAACAAAATATACTATTTTGCCCTAGTTCTTTTGTTTCCTCATATTCCATTTGACATGTCAGCAGGAATTGCAAGATGATATTACAAATTCTAATTTGTAATTGATTTTAAGTTGCACAGTCTGCCTAGACACTTTTTCGGATGGATTTTTTTTTCAATTATATCAGTACCTTATCTAAGTCACCAGGCAATTATACAAAAATTTGGGGCACCTTAGGAATGCATAGTTGGGGGTAGGACTTCATGAGAAAGAGTCCCTTCCAGACTTTAATTATGTTTCTAATATTTTCACTATCCAAAATTTTATTTCAATGTTGGACACATGTAATTAAGTCCAAATATGGACTAAAAAAGTCCTATCATTCAATCTGTTCAGCTGTAGTGCGGAGTACTCCAAAGTTCCCATAAAAGTCACAAAGTTATCCCAGTCTCATTCAGACAGCAGATTTGTGAAACTGGCCCCTTGTTTGGCACTCTGTACAGAGAAATGCTAAGCAAAACAAAATTTTTTTAATGGACTGTTCAGTGACTTGTGTCAGGTTAAATTAGGTCTTAATTTTAAGGAGGAGGAAAACTAACTGCTATGAGATATGGATTGGGGAGAGCTACCAGGATCAGTACAGAACCATCCCTCTCTCCACAGCACTGCTCTTCAGACTAATGGAATGCCATGCACCTCTTCCTAATCTTTGCTTTGGGAAATGCAGCAGTTCTCCCATGGAATTGCTTATTGTGAGACCAAGTATTTTCCCCAAGCATCTCACACCATACTATTCTGTACCTGTCAATTCTGAAAAAACTCTTTTTAGATAATGTACTGACCTAAATGAAACACCATCATGCAGGGAATGCCCCAGGTCCTTTCAGGATAGATTTGGTAGGTTTCCCAGCTCTGCTTCCCCTCCCCAGTGGGGTCTGGTTATTACCAGCAACACATTTTTTCCCACTGCACTGTATGTGACCTGTTAAACAAAGAGTTGTTGAACAATATTATTTTACCAAAGCACCTGCTATGATACAAAGACTGACCAAAGGCCAACACCTAGAACCCATCATTATCTAATCCAGCAAACTGATTTCTTTCTATGTCTCCTTACCTTACTATGGTAACCTCTAACTTAAATAATTTAGAAGATTTTTTTCCTTCCCATTTAATATATAAAAATTTAGATTTTACATAATCACATACTTACTCTCATTGGCCTTCAGCTTGATTAAAGACTCAGGTGAATTCTTTTATTTTTTAGGATAAAACCACAGTTATTTTTTCAAATCTCTTCATTGTCCTACTGCAGAATAAATTTATATGAGTTCTATTAAATACAAGCAGCAGCTCTCAATCTTCCTCATGGGGACAGACTAGAACTGAACATTCAACCCATGGCCAAAAGGACAGCAAGAAAAAAGCAGCAACATGTTATTAAAAAAGACCTAACCCATCAGATTGGTCAATCTCCAGCCAAGCAGTCCATCCAAGCTTGATCAAGAGCTTAAACAGCAGTGGGAGGACCTCCAAAGCTGAGAGGGTAGAACCCTTCAAAGGAAGCAAATGTTACCAAAGCTTCAGAGGAACCTGAGGCCAGTCTCTAAAAAGAGATTTACTTGGCAGACTGCTGGATTCCTTCTTCACACTGGAAACATTGCCTGTTCTCTCCAATTCTACAAAAGACTAGAAGGTCCATCCTTCCCTGTCTCAAGACATGAATAGCAACAGTTAGATGAAATGAGTAAAAATAATTATAATCCATCCAAGAACCTGTTCTATGCCACCCATTCTCTGCTATGCAAGCAGAGCAGCACCAGCCCTTACTTGAAAGGTTATTTTGGCACATGCTGAGCCCAATGGAGTAACAACATTAAAACATTTTTACCATATTTAAAGTGGCCCATTTCACACCCATTCATTTTAGACCCATTCATAAATGTAAGGCAATTGTATCACAAGCTGCAATTCCCCTAAGGAATACAGGAGATCACTGAAATGGAATGGCAGGAGAAACTGACACTCATGCAAGTAGGACCACTTAAAATGTTAAAATATAGTTAATATCATTCATACAGTGCAGAAAAAAACTAATATTGCTCAAATATACTTTTTCATTCTCTGAAAACACCGCAGCATCTAGATAATGGAAAAACACATTAGTAGCATGCACAAATTCGTCTCTTCCACCCTAGCCTGTTAGGCACACAAGCTGCACACAATAAAAATAATAAAAAATAAGAAGTTGGGCTGGCTCTATTCTATTAAGACCTTCACTCTTTAAAACTTTCAGAAAGTGTTACCAGCCAGCAAGCCCTGTCAAACCTGCTGACACTGAGTAAAGTGACATCAGTTTGTACAACAGCAATTGAAAATCTCTAAGAGTCTTGTATGACTAAGCAGAATGCTCTAGCACTTTTGGCATTTGTCTGCATAGACTGAAATATTCATGCAGGTGGTCTTGACAAAGAAAGAGCACACTGGAGTATCTTGGAGATACTTGGACATTGGATGCATTGGTCAGGCAACACATACAGTTAACTAATGCTGAAACATTAAAATAATGCCACTTCATCTAATGGCACAGATGGAGACTCACACTATCACCACTTCGGGTGGGTGTGCACTCACCCTGCTGCAAGAACAAACAAATCACTCAGAGCCTGTACTGCCTCTTACTCAGCACAGCAATGCTCAACTCTCCCTGCTTCCTTTATGGGTACAGGATAATCACATTTTGTACAGAACTGCTGGTGGCGTTGCTAACGAGGCTGCCTTGCAACTCTTGGATTTAGAGCAAAGAGTTGAGAACGGCACCCACAAAAGGCGAAAAAGGAATTCACCCCCCATTTTTATATTAAATCCATGCATGCAAATAGCTGAATATTTTAAAACCAAAAGAGCCTGGGGGGGCAGTACAATATTTACATTTTTCCAAGTAAATTTGGTATTAAAAACTTTTGTTTCATTACACAAACATTTTCACTACAACTGGAATGCATGGGCTTGAAAAAACTAAACCACGAAATCTATGCTTTTAGTGCACTTACAATTGGACTGCAACAGCAAATCAAACTTTGCCCACCTCTGAAAGGTATTACTAATTTCTCCCATAGACAGCACATTGGCCTATGCTCTGCTTTGTGCAATGAAACAATAGGATACGTCCTCTGTCCTACTGAGAAATGGTGATCATATTGCTGATGAAATAGAACAAAAACTCCAGTGTGACTGCATTTATATTGCCTGTATAAACTCAGAAGGCCCTAAAGCTGATAGTATTTGCAGAAGGTGAAAGAGCTTGTTTTTCCCTCTGCTTTTTAATAGAAATATGTCTTGGATACAGAGATTGGGGGGTGGAGTTTTCAGCACTATCTATTCAATTCTTAATTTACTTCAAATATACATTCACTTAGGACAGCTACATGACATGCCTACCAAATGAAAAAATTCTTTACCGTATGTGAAAGGTAACCTTTGTCTTTGATTCACAGCAACAATAAGAACTACCATGAAATTTCATTAAAAGTGAAATTGAGTTGTTTGTAAGAGCCAGAGCACACATGAAAAAATGCCTTCTCAGTGGAAACTAAATATCAGCCTTGTAAGTCTTAGAAGGAATCCTAAAAAAACCATGAATTTGAAAACTCAACTCCACGCTAAATCAAATGAAAAGGCAGACCCACAAATAGAAAAAAATTCTTGTTTTTCTTCTGTGACACAAACAGGTATTTCTCAAAATACTTCTAATAGGCATATCCCTCCTTTAAAATATCTACCCATGACTTCAAACATTGGTAACGGAACAGAATTGTTTTGTTTCTTGAGGCTTCTCTGCTAATATGTTTAGCATATTTTGGCAGGATGTTTGGGGTGGTTTTTTTTGTGTATGCTCACTTGTCTTTGATTTAAAAAGTACATACACATTTTGTCCAGTATTTCCCATAAAACAGTCTCAGCCAGTCTGGACCCAGCCCTGGTACTGCTGATTCAGCAGCATGGCTATTCATGCCAAAGGCTAAAACAATCAGAGATGAAATAACAGCACTTTCCATTTTCCAAATGATGCTGAAGTGTTTTCACATCTTTGTGTGTTTGCAACTGCAGGTGCCCTATGCCTTAGCCCTGATGTTCCCCTCTGCCATCTGACTTGTAACCACCAACACGAGGAACAGATTAAAGCCTTGATGGGCTGATTATCTCTGCCGTGTTTCTCTGCGCTACTCTATAATTTTACCAGTGATGTCTTAATGCCAACAACGGGATGCATTTCAGCTAAACTGTCTAAACATTTGCTGTTCCAGAGAGGAAAGAGCTCCCAAGCATCAGACTGTAAAGGAAGACAAATTATCAGACACTTACCAACACCAGGCAATAGGCAATGAAGGAACAGCATGCACACAGGCCATACAAAACACACATTATTTTCACAGCCATAGGTTAGTTGAATTTCCTCGGTAAATGTAGAGGTTCTTCACAACTTTGAGCACAGGTAAAAAAAATGGCCCCAATTTCTATTTGTGCAAAATTCAGTGATGAAGCAAAAATAACTGGTTTTGCAAAAATTACAACAGAACAGAAAGAAAATAATCTCTTATGACAACAGAAGGCAAACTGAGGATACTGTGTTTGGAAGTAGAGGGACTCTTAGCCAGCTCAGTTAGCTTCCATCACAAATGTATGGAAGGGATTCTAGTTTCTGGAAAGCCCAGGTGAGGGAGGTGGATGTGCTCATGTTGAAAAAATTAAGCGTGAGAAGTTAAGTCTCTGTTCAGAGCCAGAAATTTGATTTTCACTTGCTAATCTGTTATTTTCTGAGCATACTAGGTACTTTACTTCTTCAATGCCATTTGTAAAGGAAAGTTGCTGAGGAGACAAACACATGGAGTAGATGTAAGGCTGAGCACATACCATAGACCTTAAGCTTTATCTTTGGAAATGATTTACTTATCCATTTCTCCCTGGAAAAGATTTACTCATCCATTTCGGCCCTGGAAGCAGTAGATTTTATTTTCTAGTCAAATAGCAGGGGATTGTGTATTCGTGGGTTTTTTGGTGCATGAAATACAGACTTGAAAAGGAAAATATGAATACTGCCAAGGAGCATGTCAATATCAAGTAGTGTCCAAGAAAATAAAAAGCTTTAGGAAATTAATGAATTAGCATTGTTCCTTTTCTCGCCTGCAGTTGTTACAAAGAGGTGGCATGAAGGGAACAGAAAATGAGAAACAAATTATTTATAATCAAATTAAATACAGAGGCATAAATGAAGATGCATATAAAGATATCTAGAATTATAGCTTAATCATTGCATCAACTGTTTTAAGTATTTTGGAAATGATGTGTCTTCAGAAGGAAGTTAAAAGCTACAGAAGGCACACCTGGAGGGCATCCTGGCTGGACAAACAGGGATATTATCCTAGAGCTTCTTAGGAGCAACTCTTATGTGCACTTCCATAGAAGAATGAAAGTTATCAGCATAAGACCAAAGGCAACAAAACAGTGCCCAGTCTGCCAAAATAAGCAAAACAGAAGTGAGGTGGCCAGAGTAAGCTGGCAAGTATCTTGTGTTGATATATGGAGGTATCACACAAACCTGCGGAGACAACAAGAGAATTTGGAGACCCTTGTTTAGACTTTTTTTTTTTTCAAATGGGAAAAAAAATTTCTTTAAGAAGACTCTTGTCCCAAGAGAGAAACAGACCAGGAAAAAGATGAAATCAAGTAGTTGAGCACTAGATATAAAGGTGATGAATGAGTATAACCATTAGTTTTATTAAGTCTGAATTCATTAAGAAAATAAGCCTTTCCTAAAAGCATTCCATAACATGTCCAGATGTTAAGTGACAAGAAAAAGCCACTGTATCTGTCCAAGTCTGAAATAATATATGTTTGACATAATTGGAACTGTAGGTGAGGCAAATCATATATGACAACACTACTGAATCACTTGATAATATTTATTTGGAGAAGGACCAAGGGAACAAAAGGAAATGAGGAGTGGGATAGATGCTTTGTGAAGTCCAACCTTAAAAAAAGTATAACTTGATAACTTGAGTACTCAGGGAAAGGAGATAAAATAAAAACATCTATAGATCAAGGTATTTTAAATCTAGTGGCATGCTTTGAGAAAAGATCACTAAATCTCAAGTAGGAGATATGATTTCTGTATTTTATATATATGATTTTTATATTTTAAAATATTCTGAGAAAGCTTTTATATAAGATAAAATTCATTGTTCACAAGGAAAATTTGCAGCTGTATTAGAAAGAAGATGCACTAGGATAGATTTAAAAAAAAGGATTTTGGCATCCCTTAGCCTACATCACATCTGTTGCAGATAGGTGATAAAACCAAAGCTGAGTCCCAGAAAGCAAGAGTCAGCAACATTTCTAATACCAGTATCAGCAAGTTTAGGCTGCAGAAAGAAACCATGCTTCAAGAGATTCAGATATCAGCAGAAGAAAACCTTATAAAGAGGAAGTTGGATTCTCTAAGTCTGTGGAGGCTTCAGCCTTTTCCAAGGGCTAGTTTTGTGGTTTTCCTAATAATTGTTTAATAAAAAACCATGCATGTGAAATGAAAGTGACTTCTTGGTTTTCTTTTCTGGAAACAAAAAAACATGACTTTTTAAATAGCAAAATAAATCAAAGGATAAATTTGAATATGAAAATTTGCATATGAAAAACTGGCATTAAAGAAAAACACAATAATTAATCTTCCCTCTATCTCATAGTGAGTGAAAGAAGCTGGGGCTTTAGAATCAGGTCAGCAGTGTTTTATTTATACAGGAGGAGGAGGACACAATGATTTTACATTGGTGGGCAATCAGAACAAGTGAAAACAAATCCAAGTTCTCTTCTGAACTCCTCTTGGAACTCCTGTAGGTGTCCACTATGCTCTGAAGAACAACAAAAATCAGAATGCCTGAAGGAGGAAAAAGCTTCCAAACATCAGAAAAAATTTGCTTTTATGTAGCCTTTTCTCTCAGAAGCAAGAAATTAAACAAAACCCACATTTTCTAGCCCTTCCTACAAAACAATCTCTGCCCAAAGGCAGAGTGACAAACTGAGATGTTAATTCAGGAAGACAGCCTTCCAAGTACCTGAATCACCAGAGTAATACAAGGGGAATTCATCTGAGCTTGGTTACTCATCAGTCTCTTGGAAGAGCAAACCAGCACTTCACTCAGAACATTTTTGACTGGCAGAAAAAGGTCTTGTGCAACTGGAACATTAAAATGCTGTTCAGGCATTCAAGACAGTCTTACATGAGGCTTGCAAAAAACAAGAGCTTACAGCAGTGATTTGTTTTTAAAAAAATCAAACCCCTATCTCTGTGAAAAGTTCCAACTTCATCTGAACTAAGGCAACTTTCTCATGCAGCACCACCTTGATCAACCACCCACATGGAAGAATTACACTTTGACTCAGTCCCCAGAGATTGTTGGGACTGACTGCATTCAGTTCTCTGAGAAACTGAAGCAAACATGTAAAAGATATGCTAATTCTGAAGTATAAAAATTTTTCAGCCATAACCTATTTCTACACTTCTGGAGCTTACATACCACTTTCTAATGCCCCCCCCCCGCTCCTTTCTGCTCTTTAATATTTTCCTTATGGCCACCAATTAACACACCAAAGTGTATCAAAATTGACAGGTAAATTATCCTTTAAGAGCATTAAAATATTTTGCAGTTATAAATAGATAAACAGTTACATCAAAATACGTGTAAGTGATGATTTTTCTGTACTAAGTCATGAAAAGTATTTCTAAACATCTACATTGCAAATTTGCATCCCACCTTGAGTTGTTTTTTTTAAGTTTCTTTTACATAATGTACCTTTTAGAGTAACAGAAAGCTTCCTTTCCTCCTTCCTCGTGTACTGCCTCCTAAAACCAACAGGGACAAATACAACAGCCCCTGCCTCCACCTGACATAAACAGCTGAACCTCTATCAGTTGACTCCCTATCATCTTCTCTTTGGTGATTATTCAATCCTCTCCTCCTCACCTGGCACCAAAGGGAAACCTGTATGGAGAGCCAAGATCCTTCTTTACATAGTCAGGCTCTCACCTCTGTCAGACTTGTCTGTGTTTGTGCTAAAAGTGTACATGTAGAGCATGCACACCTATTTTTGTTTTGAATCCAAGATAAAAATAGGAAATGTATATTTTTATGTTGTTAGATCTCCCAAGATAACAACCATCATATTTTTACAGGAAGGTAGGAACAGTGGACCAGTTTTTCCTTTAAATCTCTCAAACATGACAACAGGCTGCACAGAGCTGTTTTCCAGTACTAAACTATTTTAAGTATAGCATGTTTAAAACCAGTTTTGTTTTGCACTATATCTCAAAAAAAGCAAATAAGCCCAAGTTTTACCAAGATCTAAGCATGCTGGTTAGAAGAATTCCAGAATAAAGTTGCTCTTAAAATCAGGGAGAAATTTCAAGTGCCTTTGACTTTAGCCATCCTATTTAAAATTAAATCTGAAAAGAAATAGAAAAATAAGGTAACTCCCACACATCATGGGCCCCTATATTCCCTCCAAAACAGGACAGAAAAAAATGCTCATATCTAAAAACCAGAAGAACATCACTAAGCCATAGCCTCAGAGGCATCCTGTTACTCTTTGTAGCTGGAACTGCTATGTCACACGGACATAAAATGGTAATAAACATTCATTTGCCCATTGAGGCACATTCATGAACCCTCCTGGACAATGAGACACATCACACAGCCTCGCCAAGCACATCTCAAGGGAATTCTAGTAACCAAACATCTGTTCAAGATCATGTCTTTCCAGTACTATTTTGTATGCTGCCTCTGATCTGCCCACAAAAGAGCACACAAACAAGTCAGTAGAAAGCCTGTAACACAGTACAGTAAGAGGTCTTTGTTTTGTTACACCATGTGGAAAGCAGTTTTAATTAAAAAGATTTGTTAAAGTAGTGAAATTAATTATAGGACCATTACATAGAACAGTAACTGCTATTGATAATAAAAGATTGCTACATTTACAGGGCTACAATTCAAGCCTCATACCAAGGAGAAAATAACAAATTTAAGTCTCAAACTTTCCTTTTGAAGCTTCTTCCCTTTCTAAATATTGAAACAAAGAATAATGTCGAAAAAAGAAAGGACTTCCTAGGTTTAACAGTCAAAGCCCACAGACAGAACCATCTCACACTGAAAAGTGCTCTAGGATGTGTCCAATAATATTCCAGGAGCATCCTCAAACCATTCTCACCTCTGCCATCTCAAAGGAATCTAGATTTCATTTGGAGCACAATAGCTCCAGAGCACGAGCCTCACACAGCAGTCACAGGCAGAATTCCCCCTGAGAGGTGGTGGTTTGACTGGCCTCAGGTGAAGAGAACAGAGCCCAGCACTGCCACAGCTCCAGCACGAGTTTGAACAAACCGGTTACTGAGTAAAAAAAAGGAGTTGCTGAAGTTATGACTCCAGGCTGCTGCAGTTATAATTTTATTATGTGCAAAAAAAGTTATTAAAAATTTCAATTCTTCCCATTCAAGAGTTTATTTGCATGGAAGTATCTCCCCACAGCATAACTTACTGCCTTGCAGTCTGCACTGCACTGCAAGCCCTTGGGCTGGGATGAAAAGCCTTCACCAGGCTTTTCCACCAGCACAGCAAACACGAGGCACTGAGAAATCTGTTATTTAAACACAAGGTTGTGTTTAAAGCAAGGCAATATACCGTGTCACAATATCCGTGTCACCCTCTCCAGATCTGATTCATGACATTTACACTGAGTCCCATCTTCTTTGGGAAAGAATTTAGTACACACAAGGATTAATCATTTCTGCTGTTCTCAAATCCCTCTCTGTGATCCAATACACACAACAGCTTTGCTACTCTGGCATGAATAACTCAGAGTAACTAAAACCCCTCTAGCTCATAAATGCACTGGACAACTGACCAAAAAACCTGTTCCCAGCTCCCTTCTTTCACAGTCTCTTCCACACAACCACGCTCACAAATGATACACAACACTGCTCTATACAGGGCCCCTGGCATGACAGCAGTGCTTTGCAATTCAGGCTGCAGCAATTCATGGCACTTGGCCTGCCTCTCAGCAAGGTGAAAAACACATCACAAGCCACCTCTTTGGTTACAACACTCCTTAGCCCAGCTCTCTTAATAGGAGAGGAAACAAACCAGCCAAAAAGAAAATAACCCAAAGCACTGACATGACTTTCACTCCCCTGGGAAGCATGCCATACATCAAACTGCTCTGTACAAAAGTATTTTCCATTGTTATGTTCTCTTTGTTCAAGAGTGGTTTCTCTTCCAAATCTTGTTCAATTATTAAAGTCCCAACTGCAACTATAGAGTAATCAGTGCAGGCACTTACCTTGGTGAAGCAGTAATTGAAGAATAAAGGATATAAGATTTGCCATACAGATCTATGCACAAAATTATTTCCAGCATAAGCAAACACCCATGTAATTAATTGTATACAGATTTTAGGTTTAATCTACATTGTGCTTTTGTCTTTCAGAGGCTGAAGCAGTCTCAGATAGATAAGATTAGGGTCCTGAATGATGCATAGCAAGGCTGGAGAAGATATTGCCAGAAAAAGTCTTCCTTTCAGTAAGTAATTCTTAGACCTCACCATGCCTTCCATCACCAGAAGATATAATTTCAGTCCAAGGGTTAGAAAACAACATACAATAACAAAGTATCCCAGATTTGAAAAAAATTATTTAATAAATGAACCAATGGTCTTTTTTCTTCCATCTACAGTCTTTGAGAGTTTTAGAACCACCAGAGTACTATTAAAACACAAGAAATTCCCAATTTGAAAATGTTTGAATTACGCTGCTTTAGAACCACATTGATACTTTAAAATAAATCTTTAGAAAATTCTGAATATGAAGAGAACTGCTCTTTTATACCACCCAAAAAAAGTGTTCTGGAAGACCAGAGAGCCCAGACAGTTCCTGCTTCATTTTTTGGCATCCTGCATTTATGGTATATTAGAGATCAAACATGCACTACCTCCACAGTGCAGACAATTAATCACGTGCATTTGTTTCTTAGATATTTTACTCACATCACTGTTTGGAGAGCCAAAAGATAAAACTATTTATCAAAGTAAATTGTCAGCAAGACAAACAGAATTTTTTCTTTTCCACCTGTACACATGCCAGGTGGTGGGGGGGTGTGTGTCAGGAACTGTTATCAAGTCCCCAAAATCCTGACTGTATCCAGAGTTCACTCATGCTTAGATAAAAGTTTGAATGAGATGCCACTTCAGATATATTTAAGCCCTTAATGAACCGTAAGGGCCTTGCCTCAGCTATTTATTTTTTCAGATAAATTGCACTGGTAATGGATAATACTTTGCAAGATGGTAACAACTGATACAAAAACAACACACAGCCTCCCCAGCTACTGATCCAGCCAGGAGGGCACTGCTGTACCCCACATCTTGGTAGAAATGTTACTCTTGTATTTATTCATAAACAAAAACTCACCCACAGTCATCTCATTTTTCCTGAGAAATGGAAAGGGGGCACATAAATCACTGTCACAGGTAATACACTGAGAAGCCAGGTGAGATAAAAGCTTTCTCCCACACACTTGTCTAGTTCTGACCACAGAGCATTTGGGTTCTCTAATTGTGCTATGAGTGTAGAAAAAAACCCACACACTGGGCTTTTCACCTGCTTAGTATGAGGTTTGTTTGGGATTCTGCAAAACTGTTTGGTATGGAAAATTAACTCAGGTTTCAGTAAATCCTAACACAGCTTTTAAAGAGACAACAACTTCTAACACCTGTCTGACACTTCCTTCTCTTCTACTAAAGAGAAGTCCTTACACCAAATAAGCCTACTTTTACATGCAGCTGTACACAATCACTTAAAACCCCCCAGGTTTTGAGTTCCTGCCACACCAGTGCTTTGTGCCCAAGCCTAAACTTCATTCATTCAGGTGATCTGTTTCACACAATCCTCACAGCCACAGGAGTTTGCTGATTTGCCCCAGGAGTTCAGGTGATCTGTTTTACACAATCAATTAAGGTGGCTTCCTGTGAGGAGGCTGCAATCTGGAGTGATGACTTTCATTTTTCCCCCTCTCTGGTAGATAGAAAGCAGGGGAGTGTGTGGGAATTCAGGTTTGGCAACTGTGAGCTACAGGAGAAAGATTTACCAGAGTTTGCCTCTGAGAAGCCTGTTGTGTTATGGGATGGCTGCTGAATGTGTGGGCACACAGCATGCTTGTCCACCTGAACTCCTGGGGCAAATCAGCAAACTTGTGTGGCTAAGTCATCACTCCAGATTGCAGCTTCCTCACATGAAGCCAGCTTAATTGATAATTTAAGCAAACCTCCATACTTTGTAATGAAGTACATGCATTTCTCCATCATGCCTTTGAGATTAGATTGACAATAGGAATCAAGAGGGAAGACGAAGGTTAACCTCTCAAGCAGGATTCTCCAGGGTTCACCAGTTAGCAACCACAGCCAGAAATACTTATTGCAGTCATAAAGAAAAATATTATTGTGATTAATGGGGGATTTTAATAGTCAAGCTGGATTTCCTTTTCACTTTAAATAAAAACACAACCAAGAATAGGGTTGTGCATGCAAAAATGTAAGCCACATCTCTGAAGACCTGAGTGCAGATAAGCACTCCTATAAAGGAGATGTGGAAAGGCTTTGGTAAGTGCACCTCCCAACTTGGTGAAATCATATCCCAGGCTCTGGATGTCCTTAAATTAAGCAAGGGATATTTTCTCTACCCTTCCCAGATCATGGCAAACCAAATCAGGAGTTGAACGACTAAGGAAAGCTATAGAAACTTATGGTATCAATATTCAATCCTGCTTATCTCTGGAAGAACCTGAAGTGCAAAAAGTCAGTCCCTTGTTTAATCCAAGCATTTTATGCAGTCAAATTCTAATTCAGCTGCATATGGCTTCTTTTCCCCATAGATTCAAAACACCTGGGTCTTACATTCACCATAAAGAAATCTGCCTGGGCAAGGTGGCACACAAGCCCTCACACTTTTTATCTACAACAGAGCCAAACCTGTGCAATCTCAGACTTCATCACTAGACAGCCCAGGTATGGGCCCTAGGAACTCAGGTGCAGTGTCATGCTACACTGATATATTCTGTTGTCTTATAAGATGATCTTAGAGATTCAGAAAAAGCTAACAAAAGACATTTCCAGCTCCTTCGTGGACTGCCCCTTCCAAACCCAAAGAATCAAACTTTCAGAAGCTCTGGGATTGCCTTTCTATGAACCGTGTGTAAAGTACAATTTAGGAGGGAAAAATGTCTGACCTTGGATTAGCCTCTTGCAACTCAGACTTTCATTTAATATCTGCAAAAACACGGTACACATCAACCTTGTTGCATGTGCAACACTTCATAGGGTGCAAGGGATTGTTTGAAGACATGAGAAGTGTCAGTAAATTACTGGCAGCTGCTCTTGTTCAAGGATGAAAACCACACAGCCATTGACAAAACTCAAGGTATAGGAGTTAGCCCTCAGTGTTTGCTCACTTTTGGGTTTGTGGGTGTCCTGGTTTAGGGTAGACTCAGGTTTTTTGTAAAATTTTAAAGTGTTTGAAAAGTCTGAATGGCTGTCTACATCTTTAGAACTGGTCTTGATTAATGCTGTTAGAATTAATCACCAAATCACTCTTCTAATTTCTAAATAATCTCTGCTAGCTCAAAAAGAGGTGTCTGCCAGCTGAGCTGTAGTATCCTACTGTTAAATGCATCAGCTCCCTTTCCCATTTGACACCCCCACTTCAAGCACAAAGCAAGCTTCAAGTGTCAGAATCTCATATTCCTGCAGAGAGATCCTCACAGACACATGGATCCAGCAATGGAGGCTGACAAATTTATTTATGCACTAGCTCTTCCATGGAGCTCTTGCCAGTCATCACAGCTGTGCACATCAGGACTTGGCAGAATTTAGGCCTACACTATCTTCAGGTAGGAACAACAGTCAGAATTTAAAGTGCAAAGTCTATTAAGCAAGACCCTATGCAAGGGAGAATTTTAAATTAAGTTCCGCTTATGCAAATCACATCTTTCATAGTCAGAATCTGACAATGAGCAAACACCATAGGATGTAATAGCATTGAGTGAAGTACTTCATGGGGAGACTTGAATCAGGAGCCAGATAATGAAACAACTGCTGTCATAAGGCAGCTGATGATCTCTTCTGCAGCATTCCATGTATCTCTCAGCATGTAGAAAAACGTTTGAGGCAAGCTTATTCTTGTAGCAATAAATTAAAACATTTAGGGAATCTTGTTTTCCATGCAATTTTGATAAACAGAGACACATCTTTGACAGAAGTCAGTTTAACCAAAATCCCACCTGCTATTTTGCAAATGGTGATGATTCAAGAGGTTAAGCTTAGTAATAGATTTGATGGCCTTGACTCAAAAATAATTTTACTCAAACTAAGTTCCATGGAAACAACTATTCCTTGCTCCTGCCAAGTCCAGCTGTGAAGGCTTGCCTGCTCAAAACATTTTGGGTGCATGTGTGGGGTAAAGGGTCAGGTCAGGTCTTGCCTTTGGTGAGAAAATGCCATGCTGCACACCCCCCAGAGCCTGCATCCCAGCCTGGCACTGGCTGCCAATGCCTGGCACAGCAGAGGCAATGCTCCACACCCACCCCTGGAGCCCCAGTCCAGCCCCAGAGTGGCCAAATGACCAGAAATCCCACCTGGGGGAAGGGCCCAGAGAGGCCAAAGGGTGCTTAACCCCAGGACATGGGGCAAGCACGTGTCTTGACCCTACCTTCCCTTGGATTCTATATCAGCTGAACACTGCTGGAATCAGGAGTGGTAGCTAAATTTGTTATTTTCTATATATTTTCTGTCTTTTTTCTTCTAATTCCCTCTTCTCAGAGTTTTGAGTAACTCAAAATTGGATAGGTTTGGAGTCTGCTAAATTGAATGGGCTAAAGTTAATGCTTCCTGAAGTGTTTTATGTTGATTGCACGCTGCTCTAAACCTTTGCCAAAGTCCTCTGATTTTCTCAAGTTTGCCAGGAAAGTTTTTTGTTGTTTTTTTCAGTTGATATTTCTCTTGTGTCTCTCAACACTGAGTACATGAAAAGAGGTAAGCCCTTTTAAGAGTCTTGTTAAGTGATGTAATTTCCAACAAAGGTAATAAGAACTGTTTCAATTACCCTACTTTTCCATTATTCTCCATAATATCTTCTCTTTTGGAAAGACTAGACTGTCTTTTATTAATAAAGTGTTAAACTGATAATGATGATGTGAAAAGTTAGGGGAAGAGGGGAGGAGCTGTCTACACAGGAAAAATTGTATCATACATTATTTACCCTGTTTCACTCAGACTCCAAAGAAAAGGGAAAGACAGAATAAGTGACTTTATGTGAATTCCTGGATTAGACTTGGGATGAGTTATAGGGATTAAGGTCAAAGGATAGATAAAGGGCATAAATCTGCTCAACATTCATTAAGATGCAGATGTTTTATTTAAAGACACTCCTAATTCAGACCAACATTAATAGAAAAAAATCCGTTAAAACCAGCACTGTCAGATATCTACTAAAACAAGTTATTTCTGAATCTTTGCATGTGAATTAAGCTAGTGACACAAAAAAAGTGTAATTAGATAATTAGATAGACTTCCTTTTTGATGAAGTGTTTAAATCCCATTTCAAGGTAATATGGAAAACACTGCATATTATTACAAGTGCTATGTCAGTCCTTTATAGTCAAAATTGCTTTTTTCCAAGAAAACCTCCTTCCCTGACAGAACCTACCAGCTCATTTGTAAATGTCCACATCCACATACCCAGCTAAAGGTCTGTGAGTACATTCCACCACAAGCAATGGAGTGTAGTGTTCTGGGGTTAAAGTGTGTTTGGAAAACAAGAGCAACACATGGAACTCAGCCACATGTTCCAGTGCCGTCCTAACTGTGGCAGGAGGCCTTATTGACCATTAGAAATTAGAAGGCTTTTTTAAAAAAATCTTAAACACAAAACTCTGCTTGCATTTCTGCTATGAGAAGTGCTGCACATACCCCTACAAGCCATGAAGTACAGAGTATTTTATTCTATAAAAACTTTTCACATATTGACTTACGCAGGGTTTTAATATGCAATGGTAAACATGCATTCCTTTGGAGGTTTTTTCTTCCATTTATTTCATATAATCTTCTACGTCAGCACTTTAGAATGCACCCCATTCATTTTACTGCCCCATTCCAGAAAAAGTCACCATAAACTCACGTAACTTTTTGTGTTGAACTTCTAGTTACCAAGAGGTCAATCCCATTTTATGGGCTAGACATGTTTAGAAATGTTTTATTTTTACTGTCATCAAATAAATACAGATAATTCAGAACACAGAATCAAGAAAGCATAAAGGCCTCTGAAGGTAGGAACTGGGATAAAACTGTGAGAGATATTTTCACATCTTAGTGTTGTTCAAACAAGAAACACTTAGAGATAAAATATGTATGAGTGGCACCTCAAAAACATGTTATAGATTTAAGAGTCTGTTAGTATTGCCACTGTAAATCCTGCTTTGTGCAACGAAAGACTTATCAAAGTTAATTTCCATCAATGTGAGGTCTGGCACAACAGTCTGTAATTTATGTGCATCTCCTCTTTTCTAATTTTGAAGAACAGTTGATGCAAATTGTTCCAGACCTTTCCATTATTATGAGAAACTCATAACCTTATTGCTTTTCTAACCAAACAAAAAAAGTCTAGTAACAAAGAACTGATGCAACCAGTTGAATTGTTCTTACTTTTTATTTTCTAGGAGTAAAAAGAGTCTCTAAGAACTACATTACCAAAACTTCTTAACAAAGGCCTACACAGACTGTGTTCCAAAACTGCAGTATCAAGTATGTAGAATCAAAAGGCCACATCACTCAATTTATAAATAAATGCATATAGATGTCCACTACGGCACCTCTCACTCGAGCAAAACCGCTTTTAATTTCAGCCTAGGCAGCTTCAATACTAAGTCCATGATCACTCCATGTTAATAGCAGCTTTGTAATGGACAAGTCCTCTTACAGTAAGCCAGTTTTTATTGGTCTTTAGGTAAGCTTTATAATAATACTTCAGTCACAGCTTTGTGATAAAATCCTCACCCCACCTTGGGTGCCCATAACATGGGAAAGCAGAGAGTCTGAATCTCCTTTTACACACACCAGAAGAGAAGATCCATGAAGAAACACAGTTACAAAAAAATTCCTCAAAGCTCCTCCACAGTCACAGAATAGTCTGAGCTGGAAGGGATCCAGAAGGCTCCTGTAACTCTGAAGTGAATGGCCTAGACAGGGGTCAATCCCACAACCTTGGCATTATTAGCACCATTCCCTAACCAACCGAGGTAATCTCAGGGTCAGTCTGTCCTGCCTTGCCAAAGACTGAAGCAGACCTTAAACAGTGCCCATCAGAACACCAGGTGCTTCAAAGTTTCGGGATCAGCAGAGTGGAAACACACTTTTAAAAGCTTTCAAACATACATGTTTACTGTGCTTCAGTTTGCACAGTGGGATGGGCACTGGGTTCCTTTTGGGGTGAAATTAAATCAAAGCACCCCTTATACTTCTGTCAAGCAGACAGCCCATGGAATCAGATTAAGATTAAACCAAAATAAACAAAAAGGACAAAAGGTGCATTGATATGCCTCAATCATGCACATGAAGTCCTCAGCTCCTCCCAGCTCACTCTGTCCCTCTATCCCTGCTGGTTCACATCACTTCACACAGCCAGAGCAGCCAGAGACAGCACAGCCAAACAGCCAAGAGGAGAAAACCCTGCCCTGTGTAGGAAACCTCATTTGTTTTCTGAACGTGGCAGTCCCCATTTAAATCCAGCCAAAGCTTGAAAAGATTGTCTGTATTTTAATATACACACAGGAAGAGATTATGTTAACCACAGCAACCAGGCTATTGCAGCACAGCCCTCAGAGCCATTCACTCAAATCCTCACTACATTGCCAACACTGTTATTTCACAGCTGAATCTGAACACCTGACCCAGTTATCAGCAGAAAACATCTTAGAGCAAATTCACAAAATGTACATAAAAGACAAATGACAGACAGCCACTCAACTGCTCATCCAAATGCTCCTGAGGGAATCTGAATACAGCAATGCTGAATAGCTGCATCCTGTAACTTGTCACCTGCAGAGCACATACAGAACAGGAGTTGTGTCGTTTGCCATGTAACAATCTTTAAAACTGGTTTCAAGAGAACAGTAAATTTTAATCCATCCCTTGTGTGCAAAGTAAAAAGGAAAACCCATTTAAAAAAAAAAAAGGAAAATTAGCAGACATGAACACAAACCAGAGAAAGAAGACTGATTTCTTTCAGATAAGAAATCACTTCTCAGTTTGAGCTGAAGACCTTCAAAGGGGTCATGGAACACAGGGATAATCTTGTCAATAAAGTATACTCTTGTTTCCTAGAAGCTTTTGTCACAAATCCTCATTAAAGGCTCCTAAAGAAACTGAGTTGTAATTAGATGAGAGAAGATCCCACCCTTCGTTTCCTATCTTTTGATCACTTATTAATGAAAAAAGTAAATTGCCCTTTCAAAGCAGTTGCTAAGTCAGTCCTTGAAATATATATGGATCTTCACTGTTCAGTGCACTCAAGTGATCAGGATGGGGCAGAGATGAAGATGATGCATGAAGAGAAAGGACAATAGGGTGGTAGAGTCTATAGTTTAAGAGCTGACGATTACTGTGACAGGTTGGAGAGTGCCTTAAGCAGATGAGTGAAGAAAAAAGATGAATGCAATGAATGTACATTGAGGGGAGAAATGGTTTCTGCCTCACAAAAACAAATTAAGGTGAGGAAGAATTCAAAAAATTAATTCACTATTCAAAAGCAGACAAATAGAAGGTTTGAGATTATTAGGAAAGGAACAGTAAACCAAAAAGCATCAAGCTATTCCTCCTAAAGCCCATACAGACATTTCTGAACCCATACTGCAAACAATTCTATTAATCCCATTGCAGAAAGATCGGAAAAGTAGAAAATACGCAGAATGTTGTGAGGATAATCAAAGATATGGGAAAATCTTCTTTAGGAGAGGATTAAGTAGATTAGTTTGCTATCTGAAAACTAGGGGAGAAAGAGAGAGAGCAGCAACCTACAAAATTGCACATAGCATAAAGAAGCTGAAGAGGAGAGTTACTCTGTTCTACAGCAGGGCAAGGGGGAAGAACTAGGTATCCCCCAGCAGAATCATCATAAGCCAGGTGTGCCCAGGTGGCCAAGAAGGCCAATGGCATCCTGGCCTGCATCAAAAATGGTCTGGCCAGCAGAACCAAGGTAGCAATTGTCCCTCTGTACTCAGTACTTGAGGCGTGGGTCAGCTGCTTCTCCCTGGTAACAAGCAAGAGGACAAGAGGACAAGCTGCACCAGGGGAGGTTCAGGTTGGACATCAGGAGGAATTTCTTCATGGAAAGAGTAGTTAAGCACTGGAATGGGCTGCTCAGAAAGTGAGGTCACCATCCCTGGAAGCGTTCATGAAATAGCTGGGTGCAGCACTTAGTGCTATAGTGTAGTTGACAAGGTGGTGTTTGATCAAAGGTTGGACTCAATGATCTTGGAGGTCTTTTTCAACCCTAATGGTTCTAAAAGCTGGCCTGGAAACACTTTCACTCGGCCAGTTCTTGTGTAACACAGAATTACACAGCCTGCATATTGTTCCAAGAGGGTTGGTGGAAGAGTTATTTTTCCTGTTCAATTCAGACCTTCCATAAAACATTCACTAAAACTAATGATAGCATAAGACTTATTCGATTACTGCAAAAGTTAAACTTTCAGAAAATAAAAAAGAAAACTGGTAACTCCCAGATATTTCATTATTCCCACTTAGAGAACAACTCTTTGTTTGCTAAACATTGTACTCTTCATGTTCAAAACTGTCAGTCCCTGTCTCCTGCTCTCATGAGAGGAAGGAAGAAAGGAAAAGCACAAGTGTCAGCTTCAGTATCTCTCACCCACAGTCCCCCTTCCCTGTGTATCAAGTTCACTCTCCAGAGAACTATTCAACTTCCATAGAAACCACCAAGACAAACACTTGGATACCTAGATATATATGCATCAGTTTCCTATGTGATGCAAAATTTCACTTCATTTTGATCCCATGCCAGCTACAAAAGGGTAGATGAGAATAGCTTAACAAAACTCAGAAAGTGTTCTGCCCATTTCTATCAGCAACCTAAATGCTGAAACCAGTCAAACAGCTGTCTAAAGTAATAATTTTACATAAATGCTGGGCTAAAGCATGCAAATGAAAAAAATTGTAATAACAAAAATAATCAAGACAAAAAAACCCCCAACAAAACAAGCAAACAAAGACCAAAAACCCCACATGACAGCAAACCAATAACCTGTCAGAGAATCAGCAACTGTTAGATTTCCTAGTAAAGGCCTAGCCATGGATTTCTTTGGAGTAGTAATAAATCAGTGTGCCATGCTCACAAACAGTTGGCCAATCAGGAGTCTGTATACACATTAATTTACTGCAATACAATTGTTGGGGAATTTATTCTGGAATTTGTGGGCACAGTTGTTTGTCTTTCTTCCCACCCAAACCCAAAAATTAGTTGGTGCAACTTAGAGTGATTATTTTGACATAATGCATCAATTTATATAAAACATTGATCTCTTTTGCAATTTTTTTTTTACACTAACAGGAAGATACTTAAAAGATTCAAGATCAAGGACCATCCATTTAGTACAAAAGGACTCCCTCTTCAAAATCATTTTGACAAGGATTAGGTAAACATAAAAGCATTCCACACTCTATTCTTGTTAAACTGAACTCCTCCTACAGCTCCTTAAGAAGTCAGAACAGAAAGGCATACCTTTCATCACAGGAAAAAATATATGAAGACCAAGCTTCAACTTGACCTTTATCTTCCTAAGTGATAACTCTCAAAAGTGACCAAAAGGTTAACTAAACTCTAAAAAGGTCATCTGTCTTTAATCTGGCTATATAGATCCTTTTCTGATGTCCAATAATACACAGCTACTGTTCATTAAATATCACCCGTCCATTCTCTGCTTTCACCCTCTGTTTCCAGCAGCAGCTAGATTTTTTTTTTCCGTCATATTAAATAGATTGTAACTTTTTCCAGTCCAGCACATTTTCTGGAACAGGAAGTGTTTTATGGTTATGTAAATAAATTCCCAACAGTTCTCCTTCTATAACAATTCTGTAATGTCACATATATACATATTTGTTCTGAGAAGATTAGTGCCTTCTTTGCTCCACTACATGTCCTTCATACTTTTGAGATATAACAATCACTTCTTTTGCTCCTCACAAGTGATGCAGCTCAAATCATGTTCAGCTAAGTCTTATTTCAAAGCAATTATATAATCCAAAGTTATACCAGAAATTAAACATTGAACTCCAAATTCAATATACAAAGTAATGTTATGCAGGATCAGGTTCTTCAGATGTCTACAGAGCTCAGAATGAACTGTGAATAAGACTTTTTTCTTAAAATATCGTATTGCTATATGTGCCAATACATCCTGAAAGTTCACATGTTTCTTATAGGATGGCCCAGGTCATTCTTGTTGCTTTCTTCTCTTTCCTGTTTGCTATTTTGCAAGGACTGCTGGTTACAGTCTGGGGTCAAAACTGCAGGGAATGAAGCTTACTACCTTTTTCATCCTTTCAACAACAGCAGTATTCTGAAGGTCTAATTCCTTCCACTCTTCCTTCATCATAATCTAGTTGATCAAATTTCAAAAAAACAGTAGTGTTATCACCTAATTTTTCATCAGGTATTTAATGAAACCCATAAAAAAGACTTTAACACTCTTCTGGTTAGCTTTCATGTTTTCTGCACATCTTCCTTAAAGTCAGTCTGGAAGAATCACGGTAAAGAACTTTTTGTTTAAAGAAGCTTTATATATTTATCTTTGTAAACAGAATTTTACAAGATTATGTAGCATAATAAAAACCCCCATTTTAAAAATTAACTCTTCAAATTACTATTAACCTAAGCAGAAGCAATGTATCAGGTCACTCAAAAACATGTTGTTGCTGCAAGAGCTTCTCCAATCCTCTTTGAATTAAAGAATGCAAGTGACCCACAGACAGACAGTATTTGTTCTCTTTACTGATAGCAACACAGAAAGAAACAGAATGTACTTCCCCATCTAGACTAACAATTTTCTTCTGGCTCTCTCCTAGCTATAATCTCATAAATATCATATCATAGTGAAAATAATACTAATATATTGATATAATATAATAATATCTTATTATGATTAATAATATAAATCATTATTATCCACTCTTGGCTGGCAGTGCTGAGGTTGGTAAGAAGGGCAGCAGGGTGATTAAGGCTCTGGGTCAGTTGGTTGGTGGAGCAGGAGCACAGGTCATGGTCTGCTCAGTACCTTCACTGGCAGGGATGAGTGATGGAAGGAGCACACAGCACGGGTAACAAACAAGAGGAGCTGGAAGCCATGGTCCAGCAAGAAAGCTGTGACATAGTGGACATCATGGAAACGTGGTGGGAAGACTCACATAGCTGGAATGCTGCACTGGATGGCTACAAGCTCTTCAGAAGAGGCAGGAGAGGGAGAAGAGCTGGAGGGGTGGCTCTGTACATTAGAGAGGCTCTTGACACTGTAGAACTTGGGGTCAGTGATGATAAGGTTGAGTGCCCACAGGTAAGAATCAGGGAGAAGGCAAACAAAGCCACCATCCTGGTAAGAGGCTGTTATAGACCGGAATTTAATCCCCAGCAGCCACAGAGCAGCAGTCAGGGCTGCCTGTCCTAGGGACTGACAAAACAGACACATGTAAATCCATATTTCCTGGATGAAAAGCAAGTAGTGGTTCTGTTGCTCCAAGTGAATTGAGGTTCAGTGTGATGTGGAATGCTCATAACAGCACCTGGAATGCTGTCCTCTCTACTGTTCTGAGTGCTGTACAATCCTTAGCATGGAACCTAATTTATTAAGCAGTATTTTAGTCTTACTTCTTCAGAGAACAGTTGAAGAAACATGCTAAAGCATGTAACTGTCACATGTCACAGGATGTAAATTCTTTCACAATTGTTGCCCAAGATCTGAAACTCTAAGTACCACAGTTTATCTCCTGAGACAGCAAAATCATCAAAACTGATGGATCCCAACACAGAAAAGGGTGAAGCTAAGCAAGCTGTAGGCTTTCCACAGCCTTGTATGTTTCTGGGCAAGCCTGCAGAGCATTTCAAGAGGAATGTTGGTTTGTGAATCAGTGGATGCATGAAACTGCCTCCCCATTTCTGCCTCTCACTAGAGACACAGCCCTCATGTCAAAGATAATCTAGTCTGGAGTCAAAGTGAAAGGAAGGATGGTTTGTCAAAAGCAAATGAGGGTGGGAGAGATGAAAGGGATTCAAGACCTCAGATTTAGATCCAAGTTTAATGCTGCTAAAAAGCAGTAAGAAAGGATCAGAATGGAGGGGGATAACTTGTGAGTTTTATGTGTGTTTCTTATGCCTGCAAAAATCAGTCTAACAGTAAAATACCCAGGGCTTCACTTCAGTCATCTAAACCCAACCTTTGCTCATTTATCCTGCAGCATCTGTAAGAAAAGGGAAGAGAGGTTCAAGGGATGAACAGCATACCATGTGCTACAGGTCAGCACCTTATGCCTCAAGTGCATTTGAGGCTAATCACCATTAGACAACTTCTTCATAATGTGTCATGAAATTAACTATCTTCAAACCCTGGGACTGAGCCTTTTGGAGACATCACCCTGCAAACAGGACCTACCAGCCCACCTGTTCATATTTTGTTGTAAGAGGGCAAGGAATGAAGAGCTTCAGTCTTTACATCTACCTTCATTTCTACACGGTCAGCTCTCAAGCACTGATTTTTCGAAGAAACTAATCACTGGAAAGTGAGATGCAACATATCAGCCCACACTGCCATCAGTATGGCATCCCCAAAATATAAATGTAAAGTAGTCTCAACAATGAAAAGCATGGATAAGAGCTGCAATCATTAAATCACTCCTTGAACCTTCCAGTGGCATGCTTGTATACCTACATCTGAGCTCACAAATGTAGTGAGGAAGACAGATTAAGCAAGAATTGAGCACTAGGGAAAATAATTTTTTCCCCAGCAAGATTAAAGGCATTTTCACAGAAAAAGACTTATATGGAGCAGTTTTATTGTATGCAACAACAACAGGTGTTTTAAGGACAGCAGTATGAAATGCAATTTCTTTCAAATTAAGTGAGGTTATTTCCATCAGAAAAGTTCAGAGACCTTACCTCTATGAATAAAAAAGAAATCTTTAAGCAATTTAAAAGTAGTCTTTTTCTTAAATAAAGAAAACCAAGACTTTTATGCATCACAACACACAAAACCACCTACATAACAAAAAGCAAACTGTTAAATATCTGTAACTTAAATTTCCAAGAAAGTACCTTTGCTATTGAGAGAAATTTTCTCCCATTCCTAGAACAAAATTTCTTCTCCATTTTAAAAGAAACAGACTGGGCCGAAACAAAATCCATGATCATTCTGAGATTTGAGCTCGACAAAACTTGGAGGGGTGGCTGCCTAATTATGCCTCTTTCAAGAGAGCAGGCTCACAGACTCCAACACTATTGTATCAGAATGCACCCAGGTATCCTTTTGCAAGGCAACACATAAGCAGAAAAAAAATTAAATCCAGTGGGTTACCAGAATACGAAAGTGCTGAGGTAGGAGAAACCTTTCTTTCCCTCTACTCACATCCCTGAAATAAGGGTAGGGGTCCCTCACAGTCCTGATTACCAGCCCAACATCTTTCAGCACTCTCAAGTTGAGCAGCCATCAGACAAACCTTTCTTAGATCTTTAAAGTCTGTCTCCCCTCCTGCAGCTGGGCTTGGCCAGCAGCTCCTTGCTGAAAGCAGAATCTCGACTTGCTGCCTTTCTCATTAGCTGACAGCTTCACTTTGTCCTCCAGAGCCTTCCTCAGGCTGAGCACACTTTGAAAGAAGTAATTTCTTTGCCAGGGAAGGTAAAATATGTCCAAGAGTGCAGCAGCTCCCAGGACATCAGATACAGTTTCCCTTCCCTGTACAGCCACAACTTAATATTACATCCATTTAAAATTACATACATTTAATATTATGTTCAGCTTGCCTGATCAGCAATCTATTTGTCATGCACCCTGATTGCACTGCTCCAAACACTAAGCACCCAACCTATTCTCTGAAATTCCACCTGAATTCTATCCCAGTTTCCATGATAAGATTCTGAATCAGAACCTTGCTTTCCTGTGTAATGAATAAATTTAAAAAACAGACCCTGGTATCCTCTTTTCAGTCAGCATTCCCTGTCAGTTGACTGGAGAGGTTTGGTGTTCAGGAATTCCATTCTGGAGTCCAGTTTTTAGCAAGGTCTATACACTCCATAAAGACTCTGCAGTGGTTATTTCATTAAGCAGAACCCATCAGGAGCCATACTCTTTGTAGACATCTCTTTGTACATGTCAATTGAATGATCTCAAAGAGGACAATAAAGAGTCAGCACAGTGTACTGCCCTGCAAAGACACTAGCTCAGGTCCCAGAAATAAAACAGAAACCACAGCCCAGGTTTGCATCTATCTCAGGGGGCAAGAAAGAAAAATCCTTATTGAGGGCAGGATTTCATGCTGGAGACACCTGAGCCAGGCCCAAGGATCCCTGCACTGCATTGGAGTGGACATGCACTATCTTCCCTTTTGATTTTAGACTTTTAAAGCACACCAGCTGGGTTTTGTAAGGTAATGGAAACAATGAGCTGCTGAACATGGCAATATTCCTTTTTAATTACTCATCTTTCATTTGATAGAGTGAGCAAAGCTACTACACATCTGCTGGGAGCAAGGATTCACTTTCATAATGAAAACATACAACCTATTTCCTTCTCATTTCCATGAGGATTTTCTAAAGTGTTAGTCCAAGGAGCACTTTTTAAAAATAATTTCCTTGACTAAAGGCACAAGACAAACCAAATAATTCCAAAATATGAGATCTTACCAGAAAAATCAGACTTCTCATTAAGCTCCCTCTCTCTTCCCAGTACCAGAAATTTGTTGGTTACAGGGAAGAAAATGTATTGTTCATACTGGTGCTCTTGTAACTTTTTTTATTGTAGAAGAACAGCTAGCAGCAGAGAAAAGAAATAAAATCTAAAAATGGAAGTAGAACTTTTGCCTGAACTTCAATATACCAACTTTTGTCCAGTTTCCCAGAAATTAATAGGTCTTGACCTCATGATCCCTTCAAAAAACTTTTAACATCCAAAACGTCAGCTATTGCTACAGTCTGAAAACTTCATTAAAACTTCTCTTTTGCCTTTGCAAAACTTTACTGTAGAAGCAGTTGCAAGATAATGACCACAGCAAAGGGTGGAACTAAGTTCATTAGGTATTTCCAAGCCAAATCCAGTTCTCACTGCCAGTAAATTTGAGTTAAGATATATGACCTCATGAAGCTGATAACTGAGTGAAGAACTGGAATGCAGAGAAAGAGGGGAAGGAAATGAACATGTTAGAAATAGGACAATGACCTATACAGTCATAAAAACATTTGAAATTGTACCATCGCTTGTTTCTACCACACTGAGGGTTGGTTGCTTTAGTTGATCAACTATAAAGATGCTCCAAGTCAATGGCCCCCAAAGTGGGGTTTATGCACGCCAGGGACTGTGCAAGACAATCCACTGGTGTGCAGAAAAAAAATTTTGTACACTCAATAAATAAAATAATATTTTTAAAATAGGATTGTTTCTTCTTTACCTTCTATTTTTCCCTTTCTATTTTTGCATATCTTTTATGATGTCCATAATAGCACACCAGTGCATATGTATCATTTATAATACATACATTTTTTCCTTTTACAGATATGCAGTCAAAAAAATTTGCTTTAAATGGCTCATCCACTCCAGAGTAACAATTTTAATATCTGTAAAGAATTTACCATAACTTTCTGTTCCATCCCCAAGCCATTCCAAACCACAAAAAATTCCATAATAGTACCATTTAAACACAGCTAGCTATAGCACAACAAAATCCCAGCACATGTTCAGTCTTCTCATTGTTTCTTTATAACCTCTGAACTGAGATAATCCATTTTCAAGTACTTGAGGAAAATGAAGCTTTCTGTTACAGTCTTCAAACTGGCTAGATCATGACAGTGGCTTTCTGTGGACACTGAATGAAAAAGGGGGATATTTCTAAAGCTTGTATTCAACCATCACTACTCAACCATGGCAGAGCAAGTTCCTTAAATTCTCAGATTTCAGCCTGTCTTTAGCCAAAGAAAAGCTCCTATTGCCTCACCCTTTAAAAAAAATTAGCTTTTATCAATATGCATGAAGAACTTCAGGACTCTGAAAATATTACCTCTAGAGCAGTTATTTTCTGCTCAGCTTTATCTCATCATTTATTATGCCTTGATTTTTTGTATTTTTAGAATCATACCAATAAGCAGAGAATAGAGGTTGGCTTTTGTCAAAAACAAAAAAAAAAATACTCCAGTGCTGAGGTGCAACACTTGGTACAGCCTTGAAGAGAAACACATCCACAGCAGCACTCCTAAATACTATCCTACAGTACTACAAAGCCCCTTAACTGAGCCATTCTGGTGGGGTCTTGGTGGTTTTTTTTTTGGAGGTTGTTTGGGGTGTTTAGGCCTTGATTAAGGGCAGGGAGCCTTTCCAGTGCATGAGCTGCTGGCTGTGCCACACAGCTGACCCTGCCTCCTCAGCACGGGAAGCTCTGGCCCAGGGGCCATCTGATTAGCCCAGATTTCCTATTGCCACTCTCTAACCAGTTTTCATTGCCTTTGAACACCAACATACCACAGAAGAGCCCAAACGTTCATCCACAACAGTTCAGCACCACTGCCCAGAGGTTTCAGGGATCTCCCCATGCCCTGTCCCAAGCCCAGCCCAGAGCCAAAAGCCCCACCAACATTTTCCCTGAAGCACTACCACCCTCACTCACCTCTGCCAGACCCCTTTGATCATGGCTGCATCACACTTCCTACCAGGCCTTTCCTCCTCCCCCTGCTTTTAAAGCCCTCCCCTCACCCATCACACTGATCCTGCCCAGGTGTGCCATTGACCTTGCCCAGGTGTGCCATTAACCCTGCTCTGACAGGCTGGGGCAGCTCACCCTTAACACCCCCATTAACCAAGGGCTGGCCTGGGAACTTCAGGTGTTACTAGAAATAGAGTCACTTCAAGTTAAGTTACTTCAAGTTAAAAAGGCCCAAACAGAAGAATTCACTGGACCAAGTCGCTCTAAGCCCCATCCAGCCTGGCGGTGAAACTTCCAGAGATGGGGCATCCACAGCTTCTCTGGGCAACCTGTGCCAGTGTCTCACCATCCTCACAGAGAAGAATTTCTTCCTAATACCTAGTCTAAACCTACCCTCCTTCAGTTTAAAGCCATTCCCCCTTGTCCTATCACAGATCCTTGTAAAAAATCCATCTCCACATCACCTGCAGCCCCTTTAGGTACTGGAAAGTCTCCCCAGAGACTTCCCCAGGCTGAAAAGTTCCATCTCTCTCAGCCTGTGGAGGGAAAAACCTCACCCATAACAAGAGCTTGTAGGACAAGAGGAAATGGCCTCCAGTTGCTCCAGGAGAGGTTTAGATTGTGTATTAGAAAACAATTCTTTGCTGAAATGGTGGTCAAGCATTTGAACAGTCTTTCCAGGGAAGTGGTGGAATCACCACCCCTGGAGGTGCTCAAAAACGTGTATATGCAACACCTGGGGACATGTGGGTTGGTGGTGGATTGCAACTTCCCTGGGGGTCTCCTTCTCCCACCTTAATCAGCACCTGCTCACCTTTAGGTATTAGAAAAGGAATATAGAAGTTGATAAGCTGTCCCCAGGCAGTGTTCCTGTGCCACCCAAGTGTTCTCTGTGGCTGCAAAGGTCCTTCAATAACTTGTCAAGAGACGGTGTGGCTGTGTAAAGGGCTGTTCATCCCTACATCTAATTTTAGATGGACATGCATGCCACTTTCATTTCCTTCAGCTCAGCCTACCATTTGCCCTTTCATGTTCTCCTTTAAGCCACTGGGAATCCAAAGCTATTTCAAAGCATAATTATAGCAATCTGCATATAAAAGGCTGTATGTCCTACAGAGGGTTCAGCTGTGTTAAAAAAAAAAAACAACCCAGCTTCTTCCATTGAAGAAAAAATTAGGAGTTAATCCCACCACTAAGATTCAGCAAAGTTACTATATTTTTCACCTGATGTGAACAGGCTGTGGATTCATAAAGCCACGAGGAAATTGTCTAAGCCACTGCACTAAGTGGGTATGAGTACATAATAAAATTGTAGCTGCTGCAAGGGAACCGTGGCTTTAAACTTGCTGCAGTCTTGGGTGCTCAGCCAGGGCCCCTTGAAAAACCCAGTAATGAATGGTGTCACATTGCTTGGGCCTGACAGTATCATATCACACTGCTGTTTAACAGGACTTACAGCCACAAATGTATAATGCTGCATCACAGAAATCAGTTTTTCATATTATTCCTTATGCTGGACATGCAGAGTTAACCTCATGAAACATAAAAACAATAAAAGGCATCTGAGTGTTTTTGATTTACCTTACTCAGCTTATGTACTCATCTTAAAAACTCTCTGAAAGTTAGAAATATTTATTATTGTAAGTTTAAAGTTGAGCTGCAAAGGGTCACATGACTTGAGGGACGTGACCATCAATTAAAATCGAAATATTTGCAACATAACCATGAGTGCTGGTACTACCGATTTTTGGGGATTATTTTCCAGATGTGGTTTTACTACCACACAGTTTGCCCTTTTTCAGCTCTCTGGCTTTCCTGGAGTTATGTTTTTTGGGAATTATGTTTCTGGGATTATGTTTCAGAGGTGGTTTCCCTACCACACAGCTTTTTCTTCTCTCTAATTTTCCAGCCTCCTTCCCCACTTCCCCCCAACTGAATTGTCATCAAACTCTCCTACATTCCAGTCACTTTTCAGTTCTCCTGAGGATCACACTCCTTCATCACCTTCTCTTTTCCTCATCAGTTTGGACAGTCTGTAGAGATGGTTTTCAAAGGAGAGTAAAGGCTCTGGGAAAGCAGCTCCAGCAGAGCTGCCTTTTGCCTCTGCACTCCATTCTGCAAAAGCAGCCAGCCATTCCTCCCTGCCTAAGTGATATACTGCAGATAAACCCATGCTTTTCTGTTTTTCTAGGAAGGGCCTGGTAACCAATGTTTGGCTGAGAAAAGCATCACAAAAATTTAAAACCAATACTATGAATGAGAGCAAATATTCAAAAACTTGTATCCTGGATATCTAGAAGTGTGGAAATTTATGACTTTTCTCTAAGCTGTATTGTGAATAGATTGAAATACAAAATTTCATTTTAAAAATGGGAAAGATACCATAAATACTTAGGGTAATCAGTAAAAAAAGCAGGAACAGTACAAGTAACATTTCTGCATTTATAGCTTCTTAGAAATAAAAGGCATGTCTGTTAATGTTTACCAACTTTGGTTATTCTTTTCTTTGAGAAAAATATTGCACTGATTTCTAAATTGTAAGAAAGATTTTTAAATACAGGTTCAATTCTGATTAAATTTTTCTAGGCCAAACAGAACTAATAACAATACTGCTTTATTTATAAGCAATTGCCTTTGATAATAGGCAGTTCCAGTGTGAGCATGTATTGGTAAATAAGGGTAGTGGGTTTATCCTGGCTGGATGCCAGGCACCCACCAGAGCCACTCCATCACTCCTCTCTGCAACTGAACAGGGGTGAAAAGGCATATGAAGGGTTTATGGTTTGAGACAAGGATTGGGAGTGATCACACACCAAATACTGTCCCAGGCAAAACAGACTCGAATTGGGAATATTAATTGAATTTATTACCAGCAAAATCAGAGCAGTATAAGGAAAAGTAAAATCTTAGACATCAAAAGACTATGGCAGGCAACATTCAGTCCTGATTAAAAGTGTTTTCTTGCTTGTTATTTGCAAATGCCATAATTTCCCTTTATTTTAGAATCCCATATATTTTAAAAAAATTAATAACTTCAGGCTTTTAGCACAGAGACATTGAAGCATATGGCAATCCCAGTCCCAAACACTAAAATGTGCCTGTCTGTGCCAACTCTTAATTACCAGCTCATTAACACTCAGGTGTCAATTGCTGATGGCAAAGGCAGTACTCAGTTGGCCTGGTTTCTGTCATGCACAATGTAATTAAATTGACCTCCGCAAAAGGAGCCCTGTAGTTGCCTGATACCACTTGGACACCCATTGCCACACTAATCACAATCGTGTAATTTAGTGAATCACAGAGTGTAATGAGGGAAAGACTCTGGAGAGTACCAAATTGTACTTGCATATGTAATAATGACTTTAAGGACAATTAGGGAAATAGTCGCTGCTCTGTTTTCTTCCAAGCTAATAATGAACTGCAGTAACTACTTGAGTTTCTGTTGTTGATTTAAAACTTTAGCTGCTATTTTCTATTTTAAAATAATGGCTAGAAGTAACTAAAATGTTAAAAAAAAGAAATTAATTTTTTCGCTGCTTTTGGTTGGGGTAGAGTTAATTTTCTTCATAGTAGCTTGTATGGAGCTGTGTTTTTAGATTTCTGCTGTGAGGAGTGTTGATAAATCAGGGATGTTTTTGTTATTGCAGAGCAATACTTGCGGAGATGGACATGTCCCTTCCCGGGCAAGGGCTCCAGCTTTGTCACCAGCATCTGCATGTGGCTTCACCTTGAGTTCTGTGTGCAGTTTTAGGCACCACATCACAAGAAAGACATAAAGCTTTTTCCTGGTTTTGGCCAGGACAGGATTAAGTTTTGCTGTAGCCAGGAGGGGCCGTGGCTAGGACCCTGAGGTTAATCTATACTACCCTACATCATGCACAGGGGGCAGGGAGGAGGAGGAAAGGGGTCCCTTTCAGTTGGGCCAGGGGAGAAATAAGTGATCAGGGTAGCCCCGGGTTCTGTGGGGTGACCAATCCCATGTGAATCATTCACCTCCCTTCTATACTCTCGTATTATTATTGTTTCTGTTATGTTTGGTTTTATTTCATTGCTGTTTCCAGTTAATTGTCCTTATTTCAATCCATGATCTTTACATTTTGTGCCTCCACTTCTTCTCTCCATCCCTCCATAGGAGGAGGGAAGGGGGAGTGAGGAGTTAGCAAGCAGGGCGTGGTTTGCAGTGTTTCAGTGGGAACACTAAGTGGGGAATAGCATTCCTAAACCACAACAAGCTATGAGAAAGTGTCTAAAGAAGGGCTATGAAGATGGTGAAGAGTCTAGAGGGGAAGCTGTATGAGGAGCAGCTGAAGTCATTTGGCTTGTTCAGCCCGAAGAAGAGGAGGCTGAGGAGGCTGCAGAAGAGGGGACCTGATGGCTGTCTGCAGCTTCCTCACAAGAGAAGGAGGAGGGGCAGGCACTGATCTCTTCTCTATGGTGACCAGTGACAGGACTGTTGCAATGTCCCTCTGAGGCAGGGCAACCAGCTTCATTGTTAAAGGATCCCTTGGGATGGTTTAAAGTGAAATGATGCTAAATAACCAAACAATGAATTTTATTGGAATGACTGCTTTGAAACCGTAACTGAGAAAAAAAAAGTAGTGGATTGGAAAAGGGGTGTATAGCCATCCTGGGATGTATGGTCACCCTAAGAGAGAAAATTGTAAAGGGAAAAGTAGGAAAAGAGAGGTAGAAGAAGAGATAGAGAGATATCCCCACCCTTGACACCAGCAATGTGTGGGTTGCAACACACAATCTGGGGCCCATTTGGGGTGGGGATCAATGTACACATCAAAAATTGGGATTTTATAACCCTGGTTCTTCTAGTAAACACCCCAATACTTCCTCTGGAAGCAGTTCTGGGCACGCATCTTCTTGGGAAAATCTGGAAGTGTGGTGGCACCGAGGGGATGGGGGGGTTTTGTGGTGTCTGTGTGTCTGGCTGTGTCTGCACAAAGCTTCTGGACAGAGCTCCTGAGTAAACTTCCTGAGTTTTAGGGCTGCACAGTGTTGGCTCATGGTGTAGGAAAGAGACCCACTTGAAAACACTGCTGCTCTTCAGGATCTATTTCTTAATGTTGTTTCCAAAAGCAGCTTGTTTAAAGCAAAGTTTAGCCATAAGGTCCAAGTGGTTTACCACAAGGACACAAGGGAATGGTGTGAAACCGCCAGGGCAGGTTTAAGCTGCTTCCTCACCCACAGGTGGTGGGGCCCTGGAAGGGATTCCCCAGGGCAGCAAACACAGCACCAAGCCTGACAGAGTTCAAGAAGTGCTTGGAAAGTGCTCTCAAGCACATGGTGTGATTCTTGGGGTGTCCTGTGCAAGGCCAGGAGTTGGATTTAGACGATCCAGCTCAGGATATTCTGTGATTCTACGATCTGATTGATTTGTATGAACACAATTACTCGGTTTAGCCAAGATTTAAATAATGAAGTTTTCTCTGCCCAATATACAGTTTCTGAACTCTTCAGAGAGCTCTCTGCCTCAGGATTTAAAAAGATGATGCTTTTAAGATTGAGTTTATTGTATTGAAGTTTTTGTGCCTAAATGAAACCATCAACATTTGAAGTCTGTGTAATCTTGACCTGTTTCTCGGCCAGGTAAGCAGCACTACCATTCATTTCAGCACTGCTTCAATTTCAGCTTTCCTTGATACAATTTTCTCTTTCCCTGTATTATTTAGCAGCTTACTGCCACATCCTAATGGGGTCACCTAATGTTGATGTCTAAACTTGAAAGGGATCAATCTAGGCTACCACATGCAACAATTCAAACTTGCTAAGTTCCAAAAGGTCAGGCACACCTAAACTTTAGTATTTTGTCTTCATTAGTTCTGAAGGCTATGAGTCCCCAGACTGATCTCTGTTCTCACACAAGTAGTGAAATTCCAGAATTGATATTTTGGTGAAGAAAAGCTCAAATTTTCAAACTTTTTTCATCCTTGCTTACCCTCTGTCACCAGGTCATTTTTCCTACACATTTTTATGAAGTACACCTGAATTTCAGTACCACATGGACTGGGTTCCCACTTCTCATTGCTGGGTATTTTCCCTTGTGGTCCTTTTTTTGGCTGTCTAAATCCTGGTACTGACTTTAATAATTAAACTGTTACAAGTGGGTATCCTATGTGCTATTTTTTAACTAATACTGATAAATAAAAAATCTGATGTCCACATCCAGGTATGGGTAAGAAAGGATATTTTGTCTTTGTATTGATTCATCATATTAATTAGAAAATCACACAATATGAAGCAGAATTTTTATGATACATGTCAGTAACTTTTTTATATATACTACAGAATGCCCAATGTATTTTTATGGGGAAACTGGATGGTGTCAATTTGTAACACATGCTGAAATGTAAAAATTCAAGACTCTGCTGCAAGTATTTTGCATATAATAAAAATCTGCATCTTAGATCTTTCTTTTACACTGATATCAGTGGGATATCTGAGCCCTGGGCTCGTGTATGATTGATTCAGTCATCACGGTGAGTGGTTAAAAAACCACCACCAAAGAGTGCAAGCCATCTGATGAAGAGTTACTGAACTGGGAGAAGAACAAAGGGACTTTTTAGAAAGTAAAAACTTTAGCTCTCTGAGAGTGAAGTAAATAGATTTGCTGACAACTTTATGCAAAACACGTAGTAGGAGCAAAATAATTTCTAGAGCTGTTGCAAAACTGAAAGAATAGATGAAAGCATTTTGTGTGATGATGTGTTTATTAAAGATTGTGAATTCTGGAGAAGTGATCCAGCTAACAAAGAGAAAGCAATGCTGTGCAGAGATTAGGAACAAAAGGGAAGGATCCTTCTTGAAGAGTGGCAGGCCATCAAGGAAAGATACTTCCCAGTGAAGTGCTAACAGATGTAACAGATGAGACTCCATCAGTTGAAAGTTGCACAATCTACAAACAAGAGGAATTCAACATTGTTTCATGCATAAGTTCCTACCTGCAAAGCAGTGCTCAGCATGGATTGCATAAATAGGCAGCTAAGGGAGACAGAAAAATTCACGGTACCCTCCCAGCAGACATCTGTAAATGTGTCTCGTGTTTGTTGAACAAAGAAAGCTTTATGTAGAAATAAAGATGATGGAAATGCTGCATCCATAATTGTGGGAGAAAGGAAGTCAGGCTCTTACTTAATGTAGAAACTTGCTTTTGAGAAATGTTGAATATTCCCGGCACCCTTTGACCTGTGGTTGCTCAGAAAATTTTTAAATCATTGTTTGGAGACTGGTTCCAGTCAGGACAGGGTTGATTTATGCAGTAGCCAGGAGTGGAGCATGGCCAGGACCCAGAGGTTACTCTATACCACCTCACATCATTTTCCAGGAGCAGGGTAGCATGGGCACATTGGGTAGTCAGGCTCCACATGGTATAGTGCTGAGCATTAGCATGCGACTCTCTCACCCCCCTTTGCACACTTTTGTTATTAATATTGTTGCTGTTACTGTTCATTTTATTATTTCATTGTTTTTTGCAGTGAATTGCTCTTATCTCAACCCATGGTCTTTTCCTTTTGTTCTGCCAGTTCTCCTCTCCACCCTGCTGCAGGGGGAGAGTGAGAGGGAGGGCCAAGTGAGAGGGAGAG
Source organism: Drymodes brunneopygia (assembly GCA_013400955.1). Taxonomy (NCBI): domain Eukaryota; kingdom Metazoa; phylum Chordata; class Aves; order Passeriformes; family Petroicidae; genus Drymodes; species Drymodes brunneopygia. The sequence continues at coordinate 1,095,537 of VZTZ01020280.1, read as the reverse complement.
GGAGTGAGCAGCACATGGTTTGGAGTGGTCTCAGTGGGAATGCTAAATTGGAGAATACCACCCTTAAACCACAACAGCCATGAAGCACTTTCAGATAAAGATCACTTTCAACAGCTGGTTTGTTTTTGGCTGTGATCTGTGAAGGAGCCACTCTTCAGCCTGAGTACAGAGCAAGGGGCAGTTCCATAGGAATGGGCTGCTCCCCAGTTCATTCAAAGCAAGGTAACCAGACACAGGCTCCGTGCTGAAGTCCCAGTGCAGTGAGCTCACTGTGCTAAGAAGCAGATGGTGTTATCCCCCAAACAGGAGAGTTAGCTGCAGCCTTCTGAAACTCCAAACTTTTGCTTGTTGTTGTAGCTATTGTGTGACATAAGCACACATTAACAAGCCTAATAAAAACACCTGGCATTTAAAAGCATTTTCCATTCAGTTTTTGAGAGGCAATACACTGTGCCAATGCAGACAGAAGTACTGAGGTGTGTGCACAGAACTTGCCCCATATTCCTCTAACAGCACTGTTAGTTGTTCATGTACCACCTATACTGTCCATACCACTCCATCTCTACTTTGTTCTGCCTTCTCCCCTTAAGAAAGCAAGCTTTAATTTTTGCCTGTGAATGTTTATTCCCTCCAACACAGGCTCCCACACTTTCTGATCATGACAGCTGCTGGTGATTTAACATACAAATGGCAGTCAGAAATCAGCAGGCCACAGGGTGTCATTTTTTATGCTATTTTATCTTTGATTCTGCCCATTCTGAGGGCAATACAGAGAAGGATGGTACTGATATAATTCAAGGTGATAAGCAGATCCTTCTGACTTGAATGGGCTTCTTGTGATCTTCCATATTATTTAAGGGTTCAAAGCCTTCTGAGGTTTTGATCTTTTAAGAAAGACATTTTCTCCCAGTTTAGCTCCTGTGTGTTGAAAAAGAGCAGGGGGAATACAACAGGGTGTTAAAATATAATATCAGTCCAGAGAGGCATTCTCACCAGCATCAAGACAGAACAGTGTCTGCTGCTCTCTTCTTTCTTCTTTGAAAGCCCTAAGGGAACACAAATCGTGGGAATAGGATGGGAGCAGGGAGAGATCTTTACTTCTGATAATATAATCTGGAAGCAGGGTAGTCTGGATGGCTGACAACAAATGGAGAAACTTCTGATATAATCAGCTTATCCCAAGAATGCAGAGTTATTAATTCAGATACCTTTTTATATTAGCTCATTTCTTCTTCCCTAAGTTGTGATCTCTGTGCTACAACTCTGAGAGGGACAACCCCATACCTCACTTTTTAATTCAGTTTGCATTCATTGATTATTTATGTTTATTCACTCAACTATAAAATTGTAGTTCTACATAGATATTTGGTACTTAGATTTTTGTGCCAGTTTGCTCTCTTTACAATGGACCTGTCAGGGCAAGGTGCTGACCTGTAGTAGGCTAAGAACCTATATTTATGCTCCTTGGTTTATTTAGATGAAATTGGAATTGAAGTAGGATTTTACCTGCACACCAATAAATGCACAAAATTCTTCAAAGGAATTTCTTTTCATATGTCTCTCATTATCTTACTTGTTCAAGGTACTTGGTCAGGCCAATTCAAGTGTCTTGGAAAGGTGTGAAACTGGGGAAAGAGGGAGAGAGATCTGTTACAGGTCTGCAAGGTTTTTCTTTGTAAGAGCAAGCCAAGACCAAGTAAATAAAACAAAGACCTTGTCTAATAATAGTGACAACACATGCACAGGAAAAGTTCTTGTTTGATTTATTGGAAGCAACTAATGTTTTGCAATAAATACTCTAGTATTTCACAATAACATAACATCAAGGAAATAAAATTATCAAAACAAAACTGCAACTCAAAATGAAATATTCTTTTTCCACCATGTTTGGAATCTCCCTTTTACAGTGGAGGCATATTGTGCCTGCTTTAGTATAGTCTCTAGGAACAGGTTAGGTCAACCTGTATTGGTAATGGCATTCAAAGTGCTGATCCTGCAGCAAGGCAAGAGAGGTGAGAACAGTGACTGCCTGATGGTGATAACATTGGGACAAAGTGTTTAAAATCAGGGTAGCATAGTAGGCCTGAGCAGCATGTTCTAGATGTAATCATTAGTAAATATAATTATTTGGGAGGGGGTGGCAGAAGTGGAGAGCTGAAACTTATGCTTCAGTAGAAATAAAAGAGCTGAAACATGGTTGAATGAAAACAAAGGGTGATTGAAACTTGCGCACGGTAAAAACAATAATACAATAGCATAATATGGAGTTAGTGATTAACAAATGATCATATGAGAGTTATGTATAAAAATGCTTTGATTCTGGAATTATGTTGAACTCTTGATTTGGGTGTTACCCCGGGGTTCCAGTGCTCTAATAAAGCACCTGCATATAATCATTCTGTGATTATGTGTATCCATGCTAATAATGGTAGGGTGCTTAGGGGATGGGGCCTCCCCATGGGTGGCAGGACAAGGTGTATCCCACTCTCCCAAGCACAGAGCAGGTGGAGACAGCCCCAGCCCTGGGCATTGAGTACCTCCCTGGGGACAGGACTGGGCCAAAGAAGGGCTGGAACCATAGCCCATGGGTGGAGGTCAGCATCAGGCCTGGTGAGGGGAAGCAGGGCAAGAGGCAAGTCTTCCTCAGGAAGTCTGAGGCCATCAAAGTAGTCCATGGGAATCTGAGAGGTGGGCAAATCCTCTTTTTCTACCAAGAATTCTGTAAGCCACATTCTTACTTTATGTCTTCTGGGTCTTTGGGGTTTATGATGCTGGTGTGCAGGCACTTATTCCAGGGAAACGGCAAAGTATTGTTTCCCAAACCAACTGGTATGGTAACTGTGTTGTCATCAACAGGATGACTCAGGAAAGACCTCAGAGAAAATTTATTCCATTGTCCAGAATCTCTGAACTTTTCAACATCTGCTGAGTGAACACCAGGTAAGTCCCTCCCAGCAATGCATTCTCTCAGTGTAGGATTTTTAGACTCTCCTTGCCTCCATTATGTCCAAATATTTCCTGGTAAGACATCCATCTACATGACCAGCATGTCAGGGCTGGTTTGTTCTCTTGATCTTTGCCTTTGGCAGGAGAGAAAGCTCCCTGTTACACCCCTGCTGCCACTCTTTGTGTCATCCACAGGTACCTACTGAGCAAAACCTTTTAAACAGTACCAAGCACTCACTGGAGAGCAAGCAAATGAGTCTGTATTTAATCAGTGGTAAGCCATGGGAGGTGGCAAGTGGGCCTAGCTCCAGCACCAAGAGGTGTTTAAATGCTCTTGCAGACTGCAACAGTGGAAAAGGAGATAATTATCCAACTTGCTGTTTGGAAATTCTTCTGTGCTGGGTGTGGATGCAGAAATTACGTGAGGTGGAAAGAACTGAATACAGATTTCTCAAACCCTGATAAAATATTACAGAAGTCATACCATCTGCTCAGGAAATCTTAGGTATCTAGTCTCTAACATCTTAACAAACACCTTAAAAAACAGGATCCAGAAAACATGTATTGAACAGAAAACTAACAGATAAAGAAGTGCTGATAGAGGCCCTTTTTATGCCATGTGATCATAGCATTTGCTTATAATCTTGGCCACTGACAACAAATGCTCCTTTAATATGATGGGATCTAAACCCAATTTCCTTTTCCCAACCCTCCCTAATCATCAAATCCAAAAGGATTTAGGCTCTGAGTGGAAAGATGAAGAGCTCTTCATTTTTCTCTTTGAAGCTGTCCCATTTTGAAAAGAATAATTATATATTCTTTTGACAGAGAGACCAAGGGCACCAAATTGCATATTGCTCTCTAGACTGCTAGTTAGCTCATTAAACTGGATGTGGGGAGAGCTCAGTATAGTAGCACCCATGTGATTTTACATTATTTTATTGTATAATCACTGTTGTGGTGGTTTTTTCTCTTATTATTTTGATTTAGGGTCTAGGTTCTGTTCCCATCTCTGCAATAAACTGCAGCATGAAGTTTCTCAGTTATGCTTCAGAAGAACAAGGACAGTGATGCAGGCATCTGTCATAACACTGGAGTATATTTTGGTTAGTAATAAAGGATATAAAAGCACACAGAATATCAGCTAATAAATCTATCTTTAAAAATCTATCTTAAAAAATCTGTCAGTAAAAAGATCCATCCTTAAAATAATTTTTTTTTCAATTTCCATAGATTTTCCAGTGCTGACAGTTATATTTAGTATGAGAACATTAGATTTTTTGGGTTCGGTTTTTTTTTTTCCCCTGAAGCTTTAGATCTGTGCATATTAGCAACATGTTCAGTAAAGCAGTAGATTTAACTCTGATTAAAAAGTTTGCATGCAAATAGTGGTTTCCCATTTACTCCAGACAGAAAGGAAACAGGAAAGCAATTTCTCCAGTCCAGTAAATCAGCGTGCAGCCTCCAAATATTTTCTGTGACTGCATTTCATCTCCTTATTCCTGAACAGTGGTAAGTCTGGAAATTATCTATATAAAAGAGAAAAACAGTAAGCTACTTAAATTTGCCTCAATCTTTTCCTAATTAAGGGGTACTTCTTAGATCAGACATAGAAAATGGAACAAATTTTAATTTCACTAATAATGGAATTAAATTAATTCCCTGTGTTGTAACATGGTGCGTGACAACAGGAATCAATGAAGCAAAATTAAACCAGGAGCCTTAATCACAGTTTCTGTATGATAAGGGCAACTTGAACTCCACCTATAATCATAAAGGGAAGTTTAAGTTAGACTGGTAAGTCTGTTACTTAACTTGTCATCATGACAGGAAGCCCTCAAAAACAGCTGACATAAATGGTCAAAAGCACAGTGAAGTATCATCCTTTTAAAAGTAGTATTTGAAGCAGAATATATAATAATATATTTGGAAGGAAGTCTGTATATTGTTAACTTTTCACAATAGGATGAGGAATGTTCCAGAATATTCCTATCCCCAAGGAGGTGCTGGATGCCCGGACTGCCCCCCTTCCCACCCCCTGGAAACAGGTGTAAGAAAAATGTGATACCTCACATATATACCTCAGCCATTTTATTTCAACTTAGCTGTGATTGATCTAATATAAATGTGTACTTGGAGTGCCAAGAAGAAGATTTATTTTTTGTTTTGGGGATTTTGTTTGCTTGTTTGTTTAATTTTTAACAGATCGTTTCAAGCAGCTCAGTGAGGTTTAATGACATTATTACAAGGTATATTGCATTTTCCCCCTAGATTATATTAATTACCTATCTTTAACTTCCAGAACACTGTCTCTTTTCTCTTTCTTTGTTGGCAGCCAGAGTATAAATCAAACAGAGCCTCTCTCAAAAACTGAATGGCTGCAAACAGAGCCTCTCTCAAAAACTGAATGGCTGCGAGCTCCAAGGGCATCATTTAGCCTCATCTTCAGGGGGTAGAGCAGGGA
>VZTZ01020280.1:1076499-1090102 GCA_013400955.1 Drymodes brunneopygia | reverse complement strand
GGTTTTTTTGTTGTTTTTTTTTTTTTTTTTTTTTTTTTCAGATAGCATAAGCCACAACAAATATATTGCTCTCAGGATGAAATCTTTCTCCTTTTGTGATGCTTATGTTCCTGAACAAAACACTATTTAAGTATCAATTAATGCTGTCTGTGAGACTAGGAAGAGCAGAGAACGTTCTTTCTCTTTCTCTCTTCCTCTCTTATTCCTCTTCAGACAGGAACAGTGCCACACCACTGCTTTTCCATCAGCACCCCATAATGTTTCAGCCCTAAATTATTCTGAGTCCTGGTTAGAAGAGCTGTAGTGATGGGCATGGAATTACTAGGCAATTTTGACTCCAGTCTTCATCTAGGTCTTTTTAGTGGGTTATTCTCAACAAATTCTCACCTCCCTCCACTGAGGTGAACGTGCGACCCATTCAGAGGACTGCTTTTACACTCCAAGTATGTTAGACCAGAAAAGATGATAGAAAACATCTTTCAGCCAAGTCTGAAAGGAGATAATGTTCTCAGGATGGGTTTGTTACTAGCAGAGCAAAACTTTCTGAAACATCCATGAGGTTAAGGTTGATGTTTTCTTTGGTTGTTTTGCTCACATTTTCATCCAACAACTAGGGCAGTGTAAGAATACTCTGTTACAATGAATTTTTAGTTGTCTGAACTTCTGCATAAAAAAACATGAATTTGTCTTTTCAGGACTGCATTTCTGTCTTTACCTGAATAGAAAACCTAAACATTTATAGCAGTTACCATCTTGTGTTCTTTTGCTTTGAGATAAAATTATCAGAAATGTCTATTTTACACAGACACATAGCCATGTCCAAACTTTCAAATTTCCAAATTGGATTGTGCAGCTTTTTAAAACCAAAGCCAGTGAAGTTTCCCTCTTTCTGATGTCAAATAATTTTATTGCAGGCTGCTCTTGCTTAAAAATGCATAAAGAAAGAAACGAAAACTTCCTTTTGCTCTCCTTCAGATCACTGCAACTTGGGCCACTGCCTTTAATGGAATTAGGCTCTGATGCATATAAAATACAGCTCAGTTTTGCAACCTGAATGTTTGCATCCCAGACTTCTAAAACTTAAGGTTGGTTTGGTTACATTCCCTTTATTATATAGTTGTAAGGCTTTGTCATACAACACATTGCTTTCCAGGGTTAGTGCAAATCAAAGATGAGTTATCCAAAATATGCTTCTACGTTGAGCATCAGATGAACCTCAGTCTTTGAACTGCATGTATTTGAAAGCATTCTCTTTTCTTAAATGTTTCACTTAGCTTTTTGTTCTATATTGTATAATATAGATTAGTATTTCAGTATATAGTCACCTATTGTCTAGGTCTGTCTTCAGCAGGAATGGTAAAGATTGTCTGAATCCTGTTTGCAATTTTTGATATCTTCTGCTTGCCTAAAGTGGTTACCATCCAGAGGACACTTTAATCAGTGCTGACACAGTGAACAAGAAAGCTTTAGCACAGCATCTTTCATATTGACTCAGCAAGATTTCCAGCAGTTGCATTTATCCAGTTTTTTGACAGGATGCTTCCTAAGTGAAGCATTTGCCTTCTGGAGAACTACACCCACAGAGATTTCATTTTTCTTGATGTCTGTCAATATCATGAACTTTATTAACAAATTCAAATTCAAAAACAATTTCAGTTCAAGAAATCTGTCCAAGTTAGTTTTTGCTTATTTCTTACATATGAGGATATCTACAAAAACACAGATGCTCAACAATGGATTGCAATGGCTGTGTATATTTGTTTATATATATATGTATCCATTTCTTAGAGACAAAATAAAATGAAGGAGCTCTTTAAGAAGAATTTGCTCTCTGATTGTAGGGATCAGTGCAAAGGTTTTGACTCACAGTTTCAGAATTTGTCATAGCACAATATTATAATAAAGCCCTGCTGGCTGCCTTTTTACATTACTGCAAATAGAACAGAATAAACAACTTTCTACCCTTAACAGACATCTGATGCCAATTTTTTGCAGTCAAATTGCCATAATGAAATGTATATCAAAGGTGCCTATTTTGGCCCCTACACCTTTGTGTAAGTGTTAATTCACAAGTCCAAATGCCATAAAACTCAAGACTTGAACATGGAAAGGTGGCAGGATATGATCAGCTTTCTCCAGGTAAGACACACAAATATTTAACAGCCTTGCAAAATTGCAATTGCAATTTATCAGCCTAGGAAGACTATCTATTTATCCACCCTTTACCCTGAGGAATGAGATCACTTTAAAAAAGAATGAAAAAAAACCCTTTCTATGAGCAGGTAATATTTTGGAAGTAAAAAAAAATGAGCTGTGTGCTTGGTTGTGGGTATAATGCATGAATTTACTGCATTTAGTTCTTGAATACAAAACTCCATTCTACACTAAGACTAGTTTTGTAGTACCCTAACGTGTTTCTACCCCTCTGTTTATATTTACTGATAGGAGCTGTAAGAAAAAAAATCCCATGGCAACTTTCCATAATTTGAACAATTGTTACACACACACACACACACACACACACACACACACACACACGTGTCTCCCTCACAACTATACAGAGGCTATAATGCAGGAATCTTTACAAATTGTATTTATCTGTGTATTTTCACTTCACCTAGTTTTGCAACAACACTAATGAAAAATTACTACACCTTGTTCCAGTCATTGAAGAACATGTTCATGGAAATACCTTCCCTCAGTAGGCATGTTAGCAAAAATTTGCTTTAAAAAATTGGAATTTTATTTCACGTAGTGAAATTTTTTAGTATTTCTAAGTTTTGGAAGAATCCATCTGGAAGAAACTAAAGTCTGATTTTGAAGAATTCAAATAGGCAAGCTGCTTAGAAATCTATTGCTACATATCTAAATCAGGAATTGAAAAAAAAGAAGATTCACAGACCTGATTCCACATAGTTATTTTTTATAAGACCCTGTCTTCTCTGCTTGAACTCTAATTTTCTCCAAAGGCAGTTATTCTCACAGGCAGCTTGTTCTATTATGCTCATAAATTGTAAATTTAAACATTAAATATTGCTTCAAAGAACTAATTGAAGGACAGAACATTCTTATCCCTCCAGCTGAGCACAGATTAACTCCTCCAAAGCTTAGCATGCCCCACAAGGAACATTACAGAACAGGACTGGGAGCCTTCTCTGTGCTTTTTCTCTGAGGCAAGTTTAAGTACACTTGTATCATCCCTTGCAGGTATTCTGTGAACTGTCCTTGAAAACTTTCAATGAAGGAGATTTCAAAACCTTGCTTATCTCAATTTTATGGGTATCAACCTTTCCCCTTAATACTCAACCTAAATATTTCCTGATTATTTCAGTCCACTGTCAGGTCCAATAAGCAAATAAGAGTCCCTCAACACTTGCATCACACGTGCTCAGAGGAAGAGGCAAACACACCAGGTGGTGTTTGGAGGCATTTACACAGCTGTCCCTGCAGATGGGCACCCAGTAGCATGATGGAACACACGGGAGATGCTGAACAAGGCAAGTTCAAGGGGAGGTGGCCAGATGCCCAATAAAACAAAGAAACGGGACAAACTGAGCCTCTGAACTGCCCAGTTTGCCCTTTTCTTGGGACAGCAGTTGTGTACTGGGTTTTAATGTGCCCCAAGGCTTGTGCCATCACATGTTAGCCCACCAAAATTCACAGTGAGTGAGGGAAATCAGCAAAAGCTACAGCTTTATCTTGAGAGCTCAGGCTGTGGTACTTCAAATCCTCCTTGACAGTTCTGCGTCCTACCATGACGCCCTCTAGGACTCTCCCAGTGAACTCAGAAGGATTTCTCTGTATATATGGACCAATGACAATGGTATTTAACATTTAATAAAAATAAAAAAGATTAATAAATCTGTATGTATATCACACTTGATAGGAAGAGTTCAGTTTTGGAAATGAATGACAGGACATGATATGGTTAATAATTTTTTCAGAAAAAAATGACATGCAGAATGTGAAGGGAGTTTCATTAAACAGAAACACTTTGGCTGTTCAGGAAATAGAAAGTAAAACCATTTCTTTTTCCTTCCCAAGATTGAAAACAACCATAAATTACAATATATGTCTATATTAAAAAGCAACTTAGAAACAAATTAAAAACAGGTTTTAGAATGGCAACGACTTTCTTGCTTTAAAAGCAGAAACAAGAATCTAGCAATCTCCTTTAAATTAAATATTTGTCACAAATTCCATTGCTTTTCTTTGTAAAATAAATGAAGCCTGTAGGCAACTAAAAGGTCTGCTACCCACAGCAGGAAGGACATTTCACTATTGTATTTGCTCAAATCAATAGCTATTGAAGTTGTTTGGGGATTTTTGGATTGGGTTTTTTATAACACACATTTTTAAAAGGATCTCATAAAACTATTTGTTGTTATACAAACGTGCTAGATGTGCACATTAAAGTGTTTAATGACTTTTTTTTTTTTTTTAATATTAAATTAACAAATTCAGGGCCTAGTCCACCAGGTGTACAAAGAACTCATGGAATTTGATCAGGAATGTTGGATTCCCTGTGTATATTTGGATCCACAGCAGGATGGTTTTCATTCATGTGATTTATATACTACTATCTAATAGAAACTGCCACTATGAGGAAAACAAAACCCAGAACCAACAAACAAAAATAAGAAACCCAAAGTCTATTATGACATAGCAGTGGCTTCTCACACATTCATCCCATGGCAGAATTGGTGGGGACAACAGAGGTCCTAAAAAACAGCATGATCCAAATCCCACTGCAATCAATGAAAAATTTTATCTTGTTTTACTTAATCCTGAATCATCAGTAGGGCTTGGTTCAAATTTGGCTAGGCATTGGCTGACAACAAGGTGTGCTCTCATTTGTTTTCGTTATTTGACATATTAAGGTACAGTGGGGGGAAAAAATCACAGCACAGAAAAAAAAAAAGAAAAAATTTTACTAGTTTTTTACATTTAGTAAATGGTACTTAAACTCCATGGACATGAAAGTAGTTTTAAACTTTACCTTTGAAATTTTACCTTTTTCAATATTTCATAGAAAAGAAACGCTCTAAGATACTGTTTCAGACCACAGAATTATTACAGAACATAAAGATTATATGCAAGGGCTTCATCCTTTTCCCAACAAAGATGGTGGCCAACACCATTTTAACTCCAATGGGACAGGGGTCAGCTGAGAATGTGCCATGTTCCTAATTGGATATCTCCTTTGTGATAAAAGAGTCTGGCATACACTTTGCCTTTGAAATTTGAATTCTATCAACAACTATTCCTAGCCACAAGAGAAATAATTTTAGGCAATATATTTGTATAGTTTCACAAAACTATGTCAAAGAGAGATGTGTGGGTGTTTGTGTGTGTGTGTGTGTATGTATGTATGCATGTATACATATTTATGAGCTTGGAATGATTTTCTTAAAATAGTTAACTTCACTTACATTATATCTTACATTGCAAAATGTACAGACACCCAGTGTTCTTTTTAACAACATATACAGGTGAATTTATAGAGCCTTAAAAAAGATCTCGTGATTCCAAATTAAAAACCATAGAAACAGAATCAAAATAATGGAGAGTGATTTATACCTCTGATAGTACATAGCGCTCATTCGGGTAATATTGACAGCTGCATCTTTGGCATTGAAAATTCCTTACAACTTTTTAGACAAAATGTTGTTGCTTACAGCTTTTTTTTTTTTTTTTNATTTTGGGGAAGTACTATTAAAGGTTTATTTTATTTTTGTTTTTAGCAAGGATAGCTTAGGAACCCTGAATTATCTTCTCGCTTTAGTGTATGGTGTAGACTGTATGAATCCATTTAAAAATCAACTAAGTTGTACCACGTTTTTCGGAAAATTATATATAATATAATATATATATATTTTATATTTATTTAGAAGCTTTGAAATAGTACAGTAAACACTTTGCAACACGGTGTATAAACTACAGAAATGTCTTTGATAATTTTGTGGGTCTTCAGATTAACAACATTTTTTTGACCCACAGGTGAAAAGAACATGATCACAATCTCTCTTGTAAAGTTGGAATAGTTTGGGGAACACTTGATCACACAAAAATAATATAAAACAGTCAAGTTTAAAACAGTGATATTGCATTTATAATGCACATCTCTTTTATCTGTACGATTGGCTTTTTGTGGTGAATATAAACATCTAAAGGGCTCAGTGACATTTTGGAGAGAGAAAGATATATAGTGCTGTAAACAGGCACACACTGATCAGAGAGGCAAGATCAGTTGCCTCTGAAGTTTCTACAGTTCTACACATTTCAACTCATTTCTCAGGCCTGCTGAGAGCAATTAGGTCCTATTGTTGGCCAGGATGTCTCCAACAGCACACAAATCCTTCAGTTACACAGAACTGGATGGCCAAGATAATGAAGTTGAAAGTTGATGCTTTTTGTTGGTCGACTTTCTTTTGTGCAAATCATGCTGCTTCAGGTAAGTCCTGTAGAAGTGACTAGCATATCCTTTTCCGTGCTGCAGGAAAGAAAGAAAGACACTTCTGAGAGGAACAAAAATAAAAAATCAGTCTCCAACAGTTCTTAGGTTTAGGATTTCTTAGAGGGTAGAGAAACAATCAAAACTTGTCACAAACTGTCGTGGGAAATTCCCATTATAGCAAACAGTTTAATGTTGATTCACTTCCCAGAGAAAGCCTATTTTTGAGGCTTGATAGCCTGAATACCAGATTTCATATGCTGTTTTATTATTCTGTCTAACTTGTCAAGGCAAATATTCTAATGTGCCTGTACAGAATCAGTATAAGGATAAGGCAAATATTCAGACTTACAGGTTAAATACTACTGGAATTTCACAGCCTAATTTTTCCCTTGTTCAGCTTGTTTTTTGAAGCAAGATCTAGAATTCCCCCTAAGATTCAGAAGCTGGTTTTCCTTCTCTTTCAAAGTGAACCATTATCCTCATCACCAAATGACCCTTCAGTCTGGTTTGACAGATGAAAAAGTGGTGCATTAGTGCTACAATTCAAATTTCAGCATTTACTGTCAGGCTGAAAATTAACTCATGTTACAGGGATGAAGAAGGTCAATGCATTAGCAAAGCCATATCCTAATCCAGCAGATGCAGTAGCTATATTACCTCAAGACACTGGCTACTTAACTGTAATTGGGAGCAAAAGTAACAAATTATTTGTACTACGATTCAGGAAGACCCCAGGTTAAATTCTGATCTCAGTCACACACTGAAACAATGAATTAGCTCGCTTGTTCAAGTATTATAATTAGCATCAGCACCATCATTATCTGGTAAAGCTTGTAGTGATAAAATCAGGTGTCACCTTAGCTCCAAATCAACTAAACCCCTACCTGAAATTCAGTCTGTTTCTCTGCATGAAGTGTTANAATTGGATATCTCCTTTGTGATAAAAGAGTCTGGCATACACTTTGCCTTTGAAATTTGAATTCTATCAACAACTATTCCTAGCCACAAGAGAAATAATTTTAGGCAATATATTTGTATAGTTTCACAAAACTATGTCAAAGAGAGATGTGTGGGTGTTTGTGTGTGTGTGTGTGTATGTATGTATGCATGTATACATATTTATGAGCTTGGAATGATTTTCTTAAAATAGTTAACTTCACTTACATTATATCTTACATTGCAAAATGTACAGACACCCAGTGTTCTTTTTAACAACATATACAGGTGAATTTATAGAGCCTTAAAAAAGATCTCGTGATTCCAAATTAAAAACCATAGAAACAGAATCAAAATAATGGAGAGTGATTTATACCTCTGATAGTACATAGCGCTCATTCGGGTAATATTGACAGCTGCATCTTTGGCATTGAAAATTCCTTACAACTTTTTAGACAAAATGTTGTTGCTTTCGGCTTTTTTTTTTTTTTTTAAAACAAGAAAAAACAGGATTGACCAAAATACGAATTTTGGGGAAGTACTATTAAAGGTTTATTTTATTTTTGTTTTTAGCAAGGATAGCTTAGGAACCCTGAATTATCTTCTCGCTTTAGTGTATGGTGTAGACTGTATGAATCCATTTAAAAATCAACTAAGTTGTACCACGTTTTTCGGAAAATTATATATAATATAATATATATATATTTTATATTTATTTAGAAGCTTTGAAATAGTACAGTAAACACTTTGCAACACGGTGTATAAACTACAGAAATGTCTTTGATAATTTTGTGGGTCTTCAGATTAACAACATTTTTTTGACCCACAGGTGAAAAGAACATGATCACAATCTCTCTTGTAAAGTTGGAATAGTTTGGGGAACACTTGATCACACAAAAATAATATAAAACAGTCAAGTTTAAAACAGTGATATTGCATTTATAATGCACATCTCTTTTATCTGTACGATTGGCTTTTTGTGGTGAATATAAACATCTAAAGGGCTCAGTGACATTTTGGAGAGAGAAAGATATATAGTGCTGTAAACAGGCACACACTGATCAGAGAGGCAAGATCAGTTGCCTCTGAAGTTTCTACAGTTCTACACATTTCAACTCATTTCTCAGGCCTGCTGAGAGCAATTAGGTCCTATTGTTGGCCAGGATGTCTCCAACAGCACACAAATCCTTCAGTTACACAGAACTGGATGGCCAAGATAATGAAGTTGAAAGTTGATGCTTTTTGTTGGTCGACTTTCTTTTGTGCAAATCATGCTGCTTCAGGTAAGNCTCGCTTGTTCAAGTATTATAATTAGCATCAGCACCATCATTATCTGGTAAAGCTTGTAGTGATAAAATCAGGTGTCACCTTAGCTCCAAATCAACTAAACCCCTACCTGAAATTCAGTCTGTTTCTCTGCATGAAGTGTTACAACTGAAACAAAAAGGAATCTTAACTTTGGAATGAATCTTTGGATCACGTACAGGTTGATGGTTGCGTGTTGACACATAAACACATCCAGTCTCCGTTCCATTTAACAGAAATATATACATTAGCCATAATTATTTCCTATGCATATCCACTAGTAAAGGTATGAAATCTGGCTACTGTATCACAGGGAAGTTAGACTACTTACAGGAAAATGTTACAGTGGGTGTTGTAGGTTTGTTTAATCTAGCCTGCCTATGCTACAGGATGCACACAGGAAAATGTGAAAAGCAGTTCTGTATAAGCTTTCTGTTCAACATACAGAAAAGTGCCAGATGTGCTGTTAAAATTAAAACATCTAATAGATGAGGTTTTCAGTGTTTCAGTTCTGTAGCAAATTAGTAGCAAGATTAGAATTTTTAACAGCTTCTGCAAGATGTTTTTTAAACATTGTGTTTAAGATTAATGAGATCAGAACCTTCATGGTGATTTGTTGCAGTACATCATCAGATTAATCCAGTTGCTAGATCTCTTGTAAAGTATCTTTTTTAATATTACAAGAAACAATCATTCCAATAATAGTAAAAAAAAATAACAAGACTTATATTAGACATTTAAAACTTTTTTCCCAAAGTTCAGCAATAATTTCAGTTGTCCTGTAAATATTTAGGCACAGTTGTCTAGATTGGTGTGTGCTACTGAGGAACTTGTGCTGAACTCCAGACACAGTAGGACTGTGCTGGGAGGAAGATAAACAGAGGTGCAGCTGGGGTAATCACTGCTTTTATGCAGCACCACTGCCCCACTGCCGTCTGACACAGTGCCTTGGTGGGAATGATGTGGCACCATCTTTCAGATAATGCAGAGATTGAGTTACTGGCTGTGTCTGGCCCTTTGCTGGGTAAACTGATGCCTTTTGACATTTTTAATCTCCAGTTAATATGCTTATATTACAAAACAATCAGGCCCTTTTATAGCAGTAACTAAATATTATGCATTAGGTTGCAGAACTACTGCAACTCTCCCCACCTACTAAAATTGTTGCCCCAAATCTTAAAATATTCTCTGCCATCACATAAAAAGCATTGGATTTTAAAGGCAACTTTCATCCTTCGTGTTTGTTTGGCTTTTTTTGTGGTTCTGTGCAGAAATTTCTGTGCAAGCCAATCTCTCCATGTCTATACCAGTTTCCGTCTTTTTACAGATGGGGAATATAAATCAGAGAGGTTAAATGGAAAGGAGGGTGGACTCAGCTTGAGAAAGAGAGCAATGAAGGTTCTCACATCTGTTTCTGGTTCTCTGTGTGTGCATGCATGTGTGTTCATAAATAAACTTTTAAAAAAGAAACACTAAGCCTCTCTGTATCACAATTTCTCCATCTGTNAATAAAATAAAATAAAATAAAATAAAATAAAATAAAATAATAAGATAAAAAAAAATGACCTGGCAAAAATACATCAAGATTAATTTGTTGCTCAATGCAGTCTAATAAGCCTCCCATCCACAGTGAGCTAGTTCTGTGTAGACTGATAAGAGATATATAAAGACTTCAGTGGTAATTGAACAGAAAAAGAAATGAAAAACACTAACATAAGAAACTGGAAAGTAAAATATGCAGTGATCATTCCTAGCTCATGGATCAGGAATGAATGGAAAATACTGTAAAGCCCTTGTCTCTTTAATAAATCTTCCTTTCACCCTGTTGTGAGTCATCCTATTGCATCCAAACTTCATGTCGGATTACCAGTTTATAACTATAAGCACAGGCAGGAGCATTTCCTCTTTTAGCAAAGCCTAGAAGGGATTGCCTGTGCTTGGAACACCTTTAAACTCTCCAAAGCAAATTTTGCTCCTGCTTATCAGTGGTAGCTTATCCAAGGGGGTCAGAGAAAGGGCCCAGTGCTTTCCTCCACAGCTGGCAACCCAAGCATCAAAAAAAAGCACACCCTATACCTTTTACAACTATTGTCACTCTCCCTCTGGACTATATTTAAGAACTCCATAAACTCCTGCAACATAACTTCTGCTCTTAACAGAACAACTGCTGAGTCCCCCCAAGAAGTGCCAACAGCCTAAAGATCCAAAGGAACTGCTAGACAATAAAATTCCCAAAGAATATCAAATGCCAGGCATGCTGTTGCTGTTACAGATATACTTCTGATTCCCCTTCACTCAGGAGAAAGATGACCTATACCCCTTTCTCTTAAATCAAAAAACCTCTGCAACAGGAGAACAGGGGTAAAGCCTGTGTGTAAACTCTTGTCTTGTCTCAGATCTACGTTCTTTACATTCAGACAATATCAAAGCAATATTTGGTTTTTTTACATAGGGTTTCCCACAAGGGCTTTTATGCAAGCACTCAGGTCCCTGTCTTCTTCTTGTGGGCCCCCTGCACAAGCTGTGTGCCTCACCATGCCACCCAGATCAAGCCTTCCCCACAGGGCAGAGCAAACGATGAAGGAGCACAGGAGGCTGTGACTTCCTGCATTTCACTCAGAAACAGCCCAGCTATTCTGGCTTCACTTGCAGAGAGCAGTAATTTAAAAAGGAGTTAATCACCTCACATGAATTATGGCAAGGTTGGTTTTAAACTTGCATTGTTAATTTTAACTGTCCTTATATTTTGATGGTTTGCCTTCCAGTCTACATGTTAACTGTAGCAGATGAAATGTGGCTCTTCTCTAAGCCCCATTAGCTTCACCAGAGCCAGAAATGGATAATCCTAGTGACCAACCAACAAACCAGACTGCAAGTTCAGCCTTCCTGCTCTAACTCAGCCCAAGCAAACAGAGACGAAAGCAGTGGTAGAATGTATTCTGTATGAAATAACCTGGCTGTTCCAGTTAGCCTGGAGTTCAGGGTCAGATATCAGCAACTCTGTTTTTTGGCAAGAGGTCGACAAGTGAACGGGAATGCAGAGTAAACTACCAGAGCTCCCTCACCCTTCGTAGTGGTGCATCCAGGTAAAGGGTGAGACACACGGCTGGGGCTGGGGCTGGGGGATGGAGGATGGGGATTACTCTGCTGCCACCCATGTTCTGTGGATAAAAAAGCATTCCAGTCACTGCAGGTGTCAATTCAGTATACTTTGCAATCCATAAAGTCTTTTCGTTTTCTTTTAAAAATGATCTATTACTTAAAGAAGTTTGCTAAAGCATTGATAATAATCTTTCCTGAATATTCCATTAATGCAATTATAAAAAGAGAGTGTCTTATCCAGTCTGATAAACTTTGGTATACAAATATGAAAATGGCATTTTACTCATATATCTTTTCCCCATTATTTAGTTTAAGGGGAACTATTTTTCTTTTCTTTCAAGTCTTTACTGAAGAGATTTTGTGCTTCAAATCTATATAATCTGTAGAGAACTCTTGTATAAAACACCTTGCATTCCAGATGCCCGCGTTTCATTTTACACAATTAATGTGGATTTTTAACTCTGCATTATATCAAATAGTTGGGAGTGGAAAAAAAAAAAGGAAGATGGAACATACTTACTTTTGTACTTGAAAATCTAGGTAAATAATTAAATAAGATCAAATTTCCCCTAATGTCAGTGAGTCTGCTGGCTTTGGTGATCACTGTTTGTGTGCCTTACGAGTGTGTCTGGAGGGCCCTGAAGGCCCCTAAAGGTGTTAGGTGAGAATGAGATCACATTCTGCCTGTCCAATTCTGGCATCTGCCAAGAAAGGGAAGGCAGGAGAAGCTCATGCACGTGAACCTGCCACTTGCCCNAGTTACTGGCTGTGTCTGGCCTTTTGCTGGGTAAATTGATGCCTTTTGAAATTTTTAATCTCCAGTTAATATGCTTATATTACAAAACAATCAGGCCCTTTTATAGCAGTAACTAAATATTATGCATTAGGTTGCAGAACTACTGCAACTCTCCCCACCTACTAAAATTGTTGCCCCAAATCTTAAAATATTCTCTGCCATCACATAAAAAACATTGGATTTTAAAGGCAACTTTCATCCTTCGTGTTTGTTTGGCTTTTTTTGTGGTTCTGTGCAGAAATTTCTGTGCAAGCCAATCTCTCCATGTCTATACCAGTTTCCGTCTTTTTACAGATGGGGAATATAAATCAGAGAGGTTAAATGGAAAGGAGGGTGGACTCAGCTTGAGAAAGAGAGCAATGAAGGTTCTCACATCTGTTTCTGGTTCTCTGTGTGTGCATGCATGTGTGTTCATAAATAAACTTTTAAAAAAGAAACACTAAGCCTCTCTGTATCACAATTTCTCCATCTGTAAAATGGGAATAATATTGCTTACCTATCTCCTAGAGGTGCAGGAAGGTTTAAATCACTATTCTTTATAATCCACTTTGAGATCCAGAGATGGCAAGTGCTATAGAAATGGAAGTATCAGAGTCAGTGTAAGAGCTGGAACAAGAACACCATAATTTCTGGTGCCTAATATCTCCTCTGAGGTCACAGCTCTCTCTTTCATTCCTATTTTATCACCTGTTCTGAACTCTCAAACTAGTACATATGGAAGCTTCAAATCTGTGTGGGTATGGGTAGTCAGAATAAAGGCTTTAATAAAAAGCAGTTTCATAATTCTGATAATGTAATTATACTACATGTACATATATTCCAATATTATTTGAGGTGAATGAGATGGTTAAAGATTCACAAGCACTACAATGAAAATTCTTAGGGTACAGAGTTTGTGCTGTACTGACTATTAATCCTTCTCTACACAACAAAGATTTTGAGCATTACAGTAAGAGCACTTAATGCATAAAATTTATATGGAATAAAAATAAAATAAAATAAAATAA
>VZTZ01020280.1:1048092-1076008 GCA_013400955.1 Drymodes brunneopygia | reverse complement strand
TCACATGAATTATGGCAAGGTTGGTTTTAAACTTGCATTGTTAATTTTAACTGTCCTTATATTTTGATGGTTTGCCTTCCAGTCTACATGTTAACTGTAGCAGATGAAATGTGGCTCTTCTCTAAGCCCCATTAGCTTCACCAGAGACAGAAATGGATAATCCTAGTGACCAACCAACAAACCAGACTGCAAGTTCAGCCTTCCTGCTCTAACTCAGCCCAAGCAAACAGAGACGAAAGCAGTGGTAGAATGTATTCTGTATGAAATAACCTGGCTGTTCCAGTTAGCCTGGAGTTCAGGGTCAGATATCAGCAACTCTGTTTTTTGGCAAGAGGTCGACAAGTGAACGGGAATGCAGAGTAAACTACCAGAGCTCCCTCACCCTTCGTAGTGGTGCATCCAGGTAAAGGGTGAGACACACGGCTGGGGCTGGGGCTGGGGGATGGAGGATGGGGATTACTCTGCTGCCACCCATGTTCTGTGGATAAAAAAGCATTCCAGTCACTGCAGGTGTCAATTCAGTATATTTTGCAATCCATAAAGTCTTTTCGTTTTCTTTTAAAAATGATCTATTACTTAAAGAAGTTTGCTAAAGCATTGATAATAATCTTTCCTGAATATTCCATTAATGCAATTATAAAAAGAGAGTGTCTTATCCAGTCTGATAAACTTTGGTATACAAATATGAAAATGGCATTTTACTCATATATCTTTTCCCCATTATTTAGTTTAAGGGGAACTATTTTTCTTTTCTTTCAAGTCTTTACTGAAGAGATTTTGTGCTTCAAATCTATATAATCTGTAGAGAACTCTTGTATAAAACACCTTGCATTCCAGATGCCCGCGTTTCATTTTACACAATTAATGTGGATTTTTAACTCTGCATTATATCAAATAGTTGGGAGTGGAAAAAAAAAAAGGAAGATGGAACATACTTACTTTTGTACTTGAAAATCTAGGTAAATAATTAAATAAGATCAAATTTCCCCTAATGTCAGTGAGTCTGCTGGCTTTGGTGATCACTGTTTGTGTGCCTTACGAGTGTGTCTGGAGGGCCCTGAAGGCCCCTAAAGGTGTTAGGTGAGAATGAGATCACATTCTGCCTGTCCAATTCTGGCATCTGCCAAGAAAGGGAAGGCAGGAGAAGCTCATGCACGTGAACCTGCCACTTGCCCCAGGGTAGAATTTGCTCCCAATAACGATGTGGAATTCAGTATGGCTGAAAGGCTCCTTCTGGCATCCGCAAAATCCAAGATATAAATATTGTTTCTAAAATAAACCAACAGCATTTGGACTGATGGGTACAATTACCCAGATTTCACATGAAAGAAGAAAACCAATTGTGAGCACCAGGTCTTCAGGCCATGAATAAATTAGAGTAGGCCAAAACGCAAAAGTTTTTATTGCTGCACTGAAACTCTTCTGAAAACAGGCTTGATTTTAGCTAAATAAATAATCTCCACGGGCCATTAAAATCTTTCCTTCCTTTGAAAGTATATCTTTATTTCTGGAACAAATATGATTATGCAAAAAACCTCCTGTCTTTTGTATAAAGAAAACTGTGTAACCACATACATTGTGCTTCTCTTTCTCCTTTCATTAAGTGCATACATTTCCATGTCTGGATTAATTTAAATCAGTTCAAGAAAGAAGGATTGATTTCCAACCATGGCAAAATTTGACAGTGCTGGATACTGCACTGACCATAATGCAGTAAACCTGACAAATAGTGTTACCTACTCCAGGGAAAGGGGGCAAGGTTTGTCCTTTGCACTTAAGTCCAAAACTGCCACTTTTCAAATTTGAACCTCTTGTTCTAGACCAACAACAGATTATCACCATTTTCTGAAAAACATTTTTGACCAAATTGTTGACTTACAAATATTGCCACTTCTTTTAGCTTTATTTCGAGATTGGAAAATACATACTTAAAAGGTTTTTAGGTATTTTTGATGTTTGGAACATGCAACTATTTTCACATGGCAAGTGAAATGCCTGATACAAATGCTGACACACCATGACAGCCACTGAAAATAATGTTTCTCTGGTGCTAATGGGTGCTCTGAGATTTATATGTACCTGGACTTAGCTAATCCTCTGGAAAAGAAAATAAAAAATAAAAAAGCTTTTCAGTTCTTAAGAATAACTACCCAAGTCCCAGTTCATTTAAGCAGTGACCTTAATCAACATGTGTTTTACATCAAGCACATGACTAAGAAGGGTTGTCTTTTGAATCAAGCCCTGGATTTTGTCATCAATGTTCTGTTGCACACAAGATACTTTTATGTGCATTTGATTTTCTGTTCTAAATGCAGAGAATTTTCTTTTCCACCCCCAGCAACAGCCCAGTGGCATAGTAGATGTCAGATTTGATTTATCTCTGGTTCTGATTATTTACTACCAAAACAATGCTTTTTAGTTACTACAACTCAGCAGAGAAAAGTACTAAGCTATATTCTATAATGTACCATAAAAATACAAAAGACCATTTTCCCACAAGATACAGTGGGAATAAAGCTTCTTTGTCTTTCTGTACTATTATAACCATATTATCTACCTGAAAACACTAAAGATAATACGTGACATCACCATTACAGTCAGAGAACCATGGAATATTTAATTTTGCAAGACTTCTTATAATTAGGTACTGTGTTAAGACCTATTAAACAACTCCCAAATTACTCCTGATATATGTCAGACTTACAGCACAGAGCATATCCCCCATGAATATTTCCAAATTCTCTGTCAACAATTTATTCTAATTGCATACATGTTCTAGTACCAAATTCACTTTCTTTGCAGTTCACTGTAAGCTAATAATTTTGGTATTAGTAAAGCTAATATTCGATTCCTTTCATTAATTATTTTTTTCTAAAAGTGCTTATGTGTTTTTATACAACAGTAATTTCTTCTCCTCAATCTTCTTTTCTTTTTTTCTCTATTTGCGATTGTTCTTTTTTTTTTTCAAAATTTACCATTTTTTATTGTATTCTTACAAAATCTGCAGTACACATTTCTTTAAGCTGACAAGCCTGAAAATGAACATTTCAGTCTGAGGGATAACCAATGCAGAACACACTAAAGGCCAGCTACAATGTGACTTAAAATTTTCACTGCCCTGGGGAGAAGAGGAGGGATATGAACCATTCCTCCTAAATTGCTCATAAGTGCCTCAGCTCCCCACAGATTCAAGGGAGAAGCACACATGTAGATCACCATTTGGTGGCCTCCAGAGGTTTCTGAATTATTCATGCAGGATTTGGCCTGAAATAATTAAATTTACTTGTTCTTACATGAGGTAACATGCATTACAGCATTACATCAGCATCACACCGTGAATTCCTACCCAGCTCATCTTTGCCATGGTGTTTTTTCTAACACTCCTCTCTCCTAGCAGGGATTAGCTGGCATTAGGACCCGAAAGGTATGTTCCCACTCTTTTTCTGAGTGTTTTATTTTCCATTTCTAAAGCCCACTGCTTGTCATGAGCAGCACACACTCTGATTTCAGGGAGTCTTTACCAAGGTAACACCTTAAGTTTATCAAAGGCTTCTCCTCACAAGCCTTTCAAAACTTCTTTTTTCCAAAAACACATATTGGCTTGTTTCTATCCATAAATGATGTTTGCCCATCACAGTTCTTTGTCACTTAAGACTACCAGAATGGAATGATTTGTATCCACATTATTAAAATTTCCTAAGCCATATCCAGCAATATATGGGAGCCATAGTATTTGAACATATTCAGTCTGTTTCAGGAATGGTCCCTGGCACCGTGTCCCAGACTTGGCAGGGAAAAAATCTGGTTGACACAGGCTAAAGGCAGGCCAGAGAGTGTGAGAGCACAGACCATGATCCTGTTTAATTCATTAAAGTAGCCATAAAGAACCATGGAAGTACAAAGCACAGAGTCCTCTATCTCAAGTGGAGCAGCACAAAAGTTATTACTGCATCTCATTTGTAAGGTAGGACTTTTTTAGATCTCAGTTCCTATCAATACGCACAGCTGTGTGCAGCTCCATTCAATTGTCATCTAAATTCCAATCGAGCATAGATGGATGTTAAATTAAAGCCCAAACAGTCAACTAAAATAGTCACTAAGTGACAGAATTTTCCTCTGACAAAAGATGAATTCACAATATCAGCATCTATAAAATTCCTTATGAATAAAGAAAGGTTGTGTTCAGGCAGTTTCATAATGGATCTTTTTCCAGGGCTGAATGCAGCCGTGATGCTGAAGGTGAAAAGATAAAGTCAGAAGACTCAGCTCACTTGCAAAAACAGGAGTCTGTCATCCCTGTACTTCTTTGGGGAATCTACTCTGCATCCTTTATTTTTCCTTTCTAACCCACATTACTTCTGATGACCTGTAAAAACATCATGTAAAATAACACCATTTACACATGTGAAATAGGTTCATGTGTATGTAAGAAATGCAGAATTAATCTTGCAACTCATACAAGCATGTGGTTTGCAGGCAGAATTTAGGAACCAAGTTCTGAAAATTTGCTTCTCGATGTCCACTATATTTTCTTCACCCAATAGAGACCATTATCTTAACAAAGAAAGAAATCAAATTACCTCAGAAGAGTTTGGTTTTTCAGTGAATCCACATTATATTTAGTTCTTCCAACATTTCATTAGGTATTGGAGTTAAAAATTATATTCTTATTATATCTCCTACTTCCTTTCCAAAAAGGTGCCCAATACTTAATTTTTCACTTTTCTGACCTCACCATACTATGGTTCTAAAACAAATACATTCACAGCTCCTTCCCAGCAGCAGTCATCACACTACTAGCATGGAAATGTGGATTCTCAGTGGTTAATGCACAAATAAAGCTGTTTACAGGCTTGCCAGATAAACAGCAACACCGATCCCCACAGCGTGCTTGTCCAAACGTGATAAACAGATGCACTCCCCTCTCTCCCTGGCTATTTGTTGCATCCTTTAAATGGCTTTCCCTATTTTTCCTACTTAGGTCAAGGCAAGAAAAAGTAAGAAAAAGGAAAGGAAACCCCCTAAAATTAAATCAGTGGAAATGACCGTGGAAAATCACAGTTATTGTGCACAGCAAAAGGCCCAAAGCAAGCATAATTGCCTCTGCTCTGAAGGCCAAGGAGCTCCTTGGGCAGAGGCACACAGGGAGGGAAGGATTTTGCTCTGCACAGACCCAGGACCAGGCACACATTCAACTCTCCAGCTCCTGACTGTCACAGGAAGGAGGCTTCTACATTGAACAACAGCATTTATTTATAATGAACAGAATTTGCCTATCAAAAATAAATAACTTCAGTGCCTTTGAAAATTTTAACTGCAAGCATCTCCATGCTTCCCAGAGAGCCTCATGTCCCTAAGTGGCTAAATTACTTTTGTCACAGGATTTAAATTTATGGGACAAGAGGCATTTTGGTATTTTAAACCAGCATAGCACAGTAATCTTAAAAATTACTCTAAAGGTTCTAGCAATCTTTCTGCTGGATTTTTCAGTCCTCTTCATACTCCACTGGTAGGAACACAGAAAATGGTATCTCATAGTTTAAAAAGAAGAATCTCCACAGATGGTATATGCACAGCACACATAAGCACTCTCAAAATTGACCTAAATGAATAAATATAGCACCAGTCTGAGACAGCTAAGATACATGAGACTTCTGTGCATTCCAGTCAGAACTGGCAAATACAGACTTTTGCAGCTATTAGAGGAAAAGAAGCAGTTGAAATAATATATTTTTAAGACTAAGTAAAAGTATAATTTTCTTTCAAATAAAACATACTGTTTTTTTAAAGTTTTTCAATTTTCCTCCTGCACTGTAGCTGGAAAGAGCAAAGAGCTCTAGAGACATCTAAGATAAAAGATAATATGTAAATCTAAAGATGGGCACAATTTTTAATCAGTAATTTGGACAGTGCTAGATACTGTTAATTCTGTCCAAGACCACAGTCACACAAACAGATTGAAGCAGATAGTATTTAAGAGCTATCACCTGTGCTTTAAAATTAAAAGCAGATTGCTTACTTAGCTTTCTTATATTCATTATTTCCATAAAAATTGATTAAAGTAATGTAATTTGTAGGTTTTATTGGGCTACAGCCAAGTTATCTTTGTATATTTGTATATTCCTTTCTAATTTGGCTTTCTGAACTATCCATTTCCTTTCTATTGCTGCAATAATGCTCTGTAAGTGATCTTCCCCTTGAGCAGGAGCTGCAAGAGGAATACATTCCCAAGAAGAATGCAAACCAGTCGTGAATGTAAGATAAAAATACCTTCCAGAAGTTATGCAATAAACACTGAGCAGTTGAATCATCACAAGTGGTTTGTTCAAGATCATAAAGAACCCACTATTATGAGTAAAAATACATCACAGTCTTGCTCTCCCTCAATTATGTTTTAATTAGCACACATGTTTAAGTTTTATTTCAGGTGTAGGAAGTTTTTTTGTAAGATTAATTTACCTAACAGAGATGATGCATCTGAAGTGGCAAACTTGAGATACAAGCAAATAAATCTCATCATTTCAAATACAGCAAGAAAGGGAATGTTCTACTAGACTTTTTAGAAAAGGTTTACCATTAGGTTTCTTAGCATTATTGGATGATGGCCTTTCAACCCAGCATCCATTTCTGCTGAGAAATTTTGCACTTGCAAAGTCATTCTCATCTGTACAGAAATCAGAGCTGTAGCCTGCCCCAGGGATAAATCCTTGAATTTAAGTCAGGAGTTTCACTGTGGCAGGATATCCACATAGTTTTAACATTCTTTTTGAGCACAAAACTGTACTATCCACAAAGGAACAACTCTTTGACTGTGCACATATAGCTTGTTTATATGTGCCAATAAAAATTTTGTTTCAGTATGACGTTTTTAAATCCAGGATTACAATGTTTTCTTCTTAGATCAAGAACTGTAATATGTGCATGCAATTTATTGGTGCTAATTTCTTTGGTTTTACTTCTGTGCCTTTTTACTTCAAGTCTGTGTGAAAATCACAAATTGAATTAAAAAACTATTAATGAAGGGATCAGACAGCTCACAAACTTATACCTGATTTGTATTAGAAATCACATAGGCTAATTTTAAAAGCAGAAATGCAGACAGGCCTCATTTTTAAAAATTAATCAAGTGTCCCATTCAAAATAGCTGTTACTGGTGTTTATGTAAATGGAATACTGTTATGTCCATCACAGCTGTGATAAAACTACCCAAATAATTTTCAGAAATTAGATGTAACTAAACAAATAAAAACTGAAGAAAATTCTTCTTCCATCATATTGACTGTACCAAAGTGTAATTCCTTTCTCTTTTTTTTTTGAAAGTTGTTTGAAGACAGTGAAGACTTCTTGCTTGAAACATCTTCTCAAATATTTATGTTAAACATCAGCAGAAAATGTTGTGTTACAAATCCTGGCATACAGAATTGGGCCTTTATGATCTTAACTAGATCAAAATACACAATAAATATTTACACGCACTTTTTTTATTCCTTTGAAAAATAATCAAAGGATTGTGAGGCACTTCTTGTCCTGGTATAAATACACAAACATTTTTCTCCTCTAGGTCATTTATTCTAATTTAATTCAGGGAGATGGATAATGACTGGAAGTTAAACTGTGCTTTGTGTTAGCTCTGTGGTAGATTATTTTAATAAATTAATGGTCCAATTCTTAAACATTCAACTGTGAAAAGGCTTTTGAAAACTTTTAAATTTCATTTGTAAACCAGTTTGACTTGGATAGATCAAGTTGAGCAGGTGACAAATATTTTGTAGAACAAACTATCAGATTTCATGTGAACTTTCACAGAAACACAGGGACTTGTGCCCAGACCAAATCATACCAAAATTCAGACTAAAAATCGACCAAATTCAGACCTTCATGGTACCTCTGCTGCAGGGGGAGTCAGGGGTGATCCAGCCAAAGAAGCGCAGGCATGGGATGAGGCCAAAATTACATTTAATTTCTTTGGATGATGCTAACAAGTCTCATCCAAATCCTGTGACTCTGCAAGCCCAGAACTTTGCACATCTATCAAAGGGAGTGCTGATGTTTAGAAACCATGCCACACAAATCAAAATGTCCAAAGAAAGGGATTTTTTTTCCCCTTTCCAATTCACCTGGCTTAAACACCAGCTCTTTGAGTAATAGACCAGCTTTTTTATCCTCTGCGTCCTACCTAACATGATAAAATCCTGACTCATACATAAAATATGTTGATTGTGTTGGCAATAATTTCCATGATAATGATACTGTTTCATCAGTGAGGATGAAAATGCTAGAGCATATGTAGAAAATGTTGCAGAGCTAACTAGGGGGCTACTTTAGAACAGAATTATTATTCCAGAATATCTCCTTGTCTAAACACTGTTATTTCAGGCAGGAAATTATGCCCTTGTGTAGTTTATTTTAACCTGCTTTCAAAGTAGATTAAGCACTGCAAAAGTACTTTTTTTCAGAGCAAAATAAGCATTTCTACATAGAAAGTTCAGGTGTTATGGCAATTTTTGACTAATTTTGTATATTGGAAAACTCTTAACCTTTTAATAGGAAAAAAAATTATTCTATCACTAATGTCAGTATGGAACTTCAGGAAAGCTCTAAAGCACTATAAAATTATTGCCCATTGAGAGTGAACCAAAATTGCATTTAAAAAAAATGAAAGCTATTTCTTATCAATTATAGACCAAAATACTCCTGAGGTAGATTAAATGGTGCTGTTTCCACCGCTACCATCTCAGGACCTGGTTCAAAGTATTGGAAATAGAACAGAATTAGACTGATCAGGTATTCATTGTGAAGATAGTCTCTCTTATATATCCTACAGAGTCTGAGTTTGAAACTTGGATTAAGGGTTTTGGTAACTATAGTAATATTATTTATAAAAATAATGGCTAATATAACCACCACTGAATGAAAAATTAGCTAGAAAGGGTTAGAATTGAAAACACAGAAATTCTTTAAAAGCCACATTTTATTCTCCTCAGCAGTGCTGTTTCACTTATTTTATTTTCTCCAGTCAAGTTCAGAATCCCTTTCATGTTTTATGAATATGCAAGTTATTATGAAAATTTCTTAACTGTCTGCAAAAATGTAGTGCTCAAACCACGTGGATCAATACAAAGTAGTAAGTGTTAGTTACACAGTAAGAATATGTAAGTTAGGAGAATCCTGGAGACACTCCATGAGAAAACTGTTTTCAAAAATCCTACAATTTACTGATCCCATCACAATTTTATAACTTGCACTCATAGTAATTACATAAAACTTACATAAGAAAATATCCTTCAAAATGTATTATTTAAGTATGCAGAAATCTGTTTACAGCGTATTTTGCTCAGAATAATATGTAGAATATGTATGTTTATGTGGAAACTGGTATATGAGTAAGTCCAATGGCTTAGACCAGCAAGGTGAAAATTTCATGATGGAACAAAAAGAGACTCTGTCAGGTATTTGTATATGTTTCTCCATTATAATTTGTAATATAGCTGTTCTAGCAATGATCTAAACCTCCAACCACAAAGAACCAAATACCCAAATGCCCACTCTATTAAGCCTTCGGTTTCACTCATGCTGCACAAGTTCAACAGGTTACTGCAATTTGTGTCAAATTGGTATCATTTTATCAGATGTGTATGATCTGATCAGTTCATAACCTTGCTGCCCTTCAGTTGTTTTTCTGCCTTGCTGCTCTCTTGGTATTGAGCACAGCAAACAAAAGCAGGCACTTTACCTTCTCAGTTCTTGTGCAGCCTCCTTCACTCCCCGTCCCTATCACAGCTTGTCTACATTAATTACTACTGAGCTTTTGATATGACTTTGCACTGAGTTATTTGCAGTATTGTTGCTGCTGTGCCATGTGTTTCTATGGAATGAATAGACTGTCTAGAGGAACACATTGACATGATCTGTGTAGGGGTTTTGTAGCACTTTTTTAGCGTATTTTCAATTCAATTCCTTTTTTACAACCTGGTATTTTATTTCCTTCTTGCTGGCTTTCTGCATTGTGGGAAACTTCTCAGGGAATTATTCCATGGTCTTTTCTCCTCAGGATGAATTCAAATTCCTCATGCTAATATACATCACCTTCCTCATTTATCTTTCCTGAGGCTCGGCACTGGACGCACCCATCGGAACACGGTGCAGGAATCCCAGAGCAGACACACTCCTGTGGCACCACGAAAGCTCCCTGCAGAGCTACCAGTTTGGAGCCATTGGCTCAGGGCACAGCTCCAGGGAGTGAGCTCCCCAGCTATCCCAGTGTGCCCACATGGCTCTGCAGCTTTGCCTTCCAGAGCCAGGTACCTTGGAAGCAGAGGAGGTTTGCCCACGCCTCGCTGCACATCAGGGGTATGTGCTGCTCCAGAGCCAGGGGACCCAAAACTCTTCATGTCACCTGCAGACACTGCCCCCTTTTTCTGATCACTGTCTCTAGATAATTTTTTGGGAGTTTTTTTAAACTCCATGGATTTCCACTCAAACGCTCAGGGAACTCTGCTTCTGCTGAAATGCTCCATTTATCCTTGTTTGTTTTTTCTTCTTAGGTACAGAGTCTGGTAATGCTTTGCCCTATGACAGCACCTGATTATTTCAGGAGCTTCTTCTACTACACAGAAGCTGTGCTAAAGGGTTTTTTGACAGCTCAAATACACTCTATTGATTAATTCTCACTCACTCTATCAAAATTCTAATAGATTGACAATCTTTCTGTATTACTTTCCTGGTCAGATGCCAGCTACCTTGTTCCTAAAACCCCTAAATTACAAATGTATGTTCTGTATTGAGGCTTCATGCTGGTCTCGAATTTACAAGGTTTTCTAGTACATTTTTAAGTGATAAACACAACTTCTGACATTCTTCAGTTACTAGCACTTGTAAGAAGCCAAGAATTAAAGAAATGCATAATCCACTGACTCTTTTCTATTTGTTTTAGCCAATTTTTCAAAACATCCTCTTCCATTTTTCACACATTTATTTAAAATGGTTATCTGGGATGGGTGCCTTCCTAGATACATCTGCCTTTGTCCCTCCTCAGGTAAATACAAATTAAAAGAAACACTTTAGAATCTCTGCCACATCCTTGTCCTCACTAACTGCAGCTCAAGAGACCCACCAATTGTCTCCTAGCTTACTACACCTGACATCTTAAAATTTGTCTGTGTTGTTTGTTTGCCTTTGGCTATTTGCTCTAAGGTATCCCTTTTATGTTCACTAATTGCTACCCTAAAATTCACTTGTTAGAATTTATGCTCTTTCTGATCATTTGGTTTAGAATCTTTGTTCGGATTTTTTTTGTTTTTTAAGACACCTATTAAGTTCAAACAGTTCTTGCATTTTGCAATTCACTTTTTATTCTTTGCTACTCATTTTTCATGAAGCCATTTTCATACATGCTACAACTTTTTATAGTGTTTTTGCTTAATATGAGGATTCTCTTTCATACATTTTAATTATTTCTTTTAAAAAATCATTCTGCTGACAAACTGATTTTGACATGGTCTTCTGTGTTAAGAAGTTGAATTTAATTTTATTTTTAATTGCAATTACCCAGTACTTTAGCTAAGGTTCCTTCCTAAATCAATTTCCTCTTACATATTTTTCTTACCTTATTCATTTAATACATTATTAATAATAAATTATTTACTAATTTCTACAACTATTGCTCACTTTCTTTTTGTTATTCCTGTTCTTTGCTATACAATTATAATCCAAAATACCAAAAAGAAAACAGGAAATAATGAAAAATAAACCAGAGGAACATTACTCTTGTTTTGTAGAAATTTAGCTTTGAGGTTCAAGGCAAAAAAGCAAAATTAATCTGGATTCTCA
This sequence comes from Drymodes brunneopygia, assembly GCA_013400955.1. Taxonomy (NCBI): domain Eukaryota; kingdom Metazoa; phylum Chordata; class Aves; order Passeriformes; family Petroicidae; genus Drymodes; species Drymodes brunneopygia. Next base: position 1,064,179 of record VZTZ01020280.1, on the reverse strand, counting down.
AGTGTGGATTATGTAATAACACTCAATTATATTGGTTACTTCTGATATTTTACTTCCAATTGTTTATGCCCTTGTACCACAAAAGTGTAAAATGTAGATCAATGTCTCTATGTAAAGACATTCTTCAACAAAACTACTTACATTAGTGTAACAAAATTTAAAATCCCTAAACTATCAATAGAATAAGTCTGTCATTGCTATTTGAAATTAAACTCCCAGGCCTAGAACAAAGCAGAACAGAGCTACTATTGTGGTGTCACCAGATAACAACCATCATTGCAACATCCACACTGCACCATAACCCAGTCGTGGTTAGACCATCCAACAGTGCTACCAAACTTGTTAAATTAAAGTTAAATTTTTAACTGAGGTGACAGTGATGAAATCAATACTGCTAGATCGTGCCTTGGTGCTGAGGAATGTTCTGTAGAGATAAATGATGGAAGATCAGTTCAGGAAAGACTGGAAGTTGTTAGGAAGCACTGAAATTTCACACTGGTCTTTAAAATATGACTGGATGATTGACACATGACATTTCAGCACACACAGAATAAGCTGATTGTCTCAGGACAGGTTTTATAGGTATGACTTTTACATATCAGAACCGGTAGTCAAATTTAAAGTTGTCAGTAAAGTGAATCTAAAGTGTAAAGTGGTAAAAAGACCTCTCCTGAATGAATGAAAATACCAGGACAGCCAATTAAGAAGGGAGAACTGAGCAGACTGCTGAGAATGATCTATAGCAAAGATCTTCACATATCAGGACTGTCAGCACACCAATCCCTCAGAACAACTAAATGCTTTAGGAAAATAAATAAATTAATATCATTCAGAGAGATTCTTTTTTATCCTTCATCTGCTGTCCTAAAAGACCTCTGTTGCTTTAAAAAAGGGTCAATATTGCAATGTTAATATCTTTGGCTTATTTGGATGAGATAAAAATCATAAATTCTTGAAGTCAAGGAAATTGCAGTCTCTAATAAAATACAGAAAGCAGCTAAATAGAATGAAAAGACATATTAGATCAAAGTGCTACTCAAGGGTTCTACAGCTGGCTCAGACTCCAAAAGGAATTATGAAGGTCTTTTTGAGATCTATCACACTCTTTCATGCCACAATACCATAGTCAAAAGGTGACTGAAGAAAGAGGCAAGATTATGGAATGAGACAGAAGGCACAGAGGAGCACTGACAAGAGTCAACACTGTGTAGGCTGAAAGATGATCAGACTGAGGGCAAAAAGTTTTCTCTTCTTCCTTCCAAACCATGTAAATAGCTACTTCAAAATAATATACATACTGTTTATTCACAAGATACTTCTCAATTATATAAAGAAGTTCCTAGGACTGTTCTCTCAATTTAACACTAGTCTTAGAAAATGTTAGCCTGGCAACGTCAATGTTTAAACCATCAATGCAAGAAAATTTTGAAAATAATCCAGCATCAGAGAACAAAATTGAGCAACTCCCCCACTAATATTAGCTGACACTTTTGTTGTTGGCAATGATATCACACTATTCACAATCAAGAATTTGTCTTTTTTAAAAGAGCACTGAACACCGCCTTCTTCACTGGTGCCTGAATCCAAGAGAAGCCATTTTTCCCCCTTGTTCCTAAAACTGTGCCTGTATTATTCCTAGCATGAGAAGCAGAAAGAGCTAATTTTTATTCCCGCAAAGGGAAGGCTTTCACACAGCTTTCTGAACGGTACTTACTCAAATATGGTGGTTTGTAAGGCGCTCGTGTATTAGACAGCAGTCCATCGAACTCCTTCCTTTCCAGACTGTTGTGAAGGGCCTTCTCTTTGCCGAAGGTGGAGAAGGACCTTTCTGCCCCGGGCTGGGCTTCTGGTGTTTCAAACACCTCCGTGTCTGGAACGGAGTCCATGCCAGGTACGTGCAGATTGCTGCGGTAATCCGCAGCTTGGCGTCCATCGGATGGAACAAAGGAAGGCATCCAGCACCGATCTGAGTGGCCCAGTGCTTTACATTCCTCTGTGCAATTGGAGAAGAGATCCATGCCTGCAAGCATGAAAGAAAAAGAAACTACAGATATAAGCTTCGGCATCATGAACAGCTGCTGACAGACAAGAAAGATTATGCCAAGGAAAGAGAAGTGGAAAGAGAAATGCCGTAAGAACTTCTTCCACCAGTTTTATCTCCTCAACAACAGCACAAAAAAAATCTGGTTGCTCAGTCTTCAGAAGTCAAAGACACCCTTTAACAAGCGTAACTAAAAGCCAGAATGTCACATACACACAACAAAATAGCACAAGAAAAAGAGTATCGGTGGTTCTGCCTCACAAAATCAGTTGCAGATCTCACTGTTTAGAGCCCATTCATACAAGGTTCGATCCTTCTTGTAGGTTGATGTCTCTGGTTCACCGTTTGAAAACACTTGCTTAAGAACATGAAGGAATTGTTTCTACATAAATGTGTCTCTGACCAAAGAAATTTAAAGTCTGGATTTAGAAATCACAGATTTTATTTATGAAATGGGACATTAATGAGTCCTATATAAAGGAATTATCTGTGCATACATCAGTATAGAGATGGAGCCCATTGATAGTAAAAGCAGATGTTACAAAGTAGGAATTGAGCTTTCAAGTGATCAGGAGAGTTTATTCAATCAATTGTTATATCACTGTTTCAGAGACTGTTTTCATTGCTGCTGCAGCAGTCCTTGCTATCATCAAGTCAGCCAAGAAATGGGACAGAACCCTATAATAAAATACTGCAATTAGCAGTACAAAGGCACCTGTAGTCCAGTGTGAAGTGGCTGTGGAAACGATCGACAAGATTGTTAACACATCCCCTATATAAGCAAACAATTGTCAGTGCCAACACGAAACTGTTTGCTTACAAATCCTTTAATGCTATTTGAGATCTCCAATGACAAGCTATGCTGCTTTTGACTACTTTCAGATCAGCCTTCTAAAGGAGTAGTTCCTGGCTATGAGTCACTAAGTCGTTGGATTATACTTGTTTTGAGAGGAATGGTGTATGAAATCACAGGGATAGAGTAAAATAAATACCAGTATCTCCAAGTTTGGTTTGTCCTGCTTTTGGGTGGGATAGAGTTTGTTTTCTTCCCAGTAGCTGGTACAGTGCTGTGTTTTGGATTCAATATGAGAATAATTTTGGTAACACATTAATGTTTTGGTAGTTGCTCAGTAGTACTTACACTAAATCAGGGACATTTTAGTGTCCCATGCTCTGCCAGTGAGGAAATGCACAAGAAGTTGGGAGGAAGCATGGCCAGGACAGCTGATGTGAGCTGGCCAAAGGGCTGTTCCATACCAGAGTGCATCATGCCCACTGTATAAACTTGGAGATCTGGCAGGGAGGGGCCAATCACTGCGTGGTGAGTAAGTGCAGTGTGCATCACTTCTCTGTCCTCAGTTTCATTCCTCTTTCTATCTCCATTTTGTGATTATTATCATTATTATATTTATTTCAATTATCAAACTATTCTTATTCCAGCCAACAAGTTTTACTTCTCTGAATCTCCTTCCCACTGGGCCTAGGAGAGTGAGCAAGCAACTGTGTGGTGCTTAGCTGCTGTTTGGGTTAAACCAATGCAATCTTCAACATCATACAGAAAAGCAGAACAGTAAAAAAAAAACCCTTTTTTTGTATTTAAAAAGAGAACTAAGCATCTTGGGTGTACGTCAAAACTGAACTAAATCTGTTATAAACATTGCATTTACAAGCATTTCATTAGAATTACAAAAAAAGTCACTACTTGTAACAGAAATAGGAAAAAGTTTTGGACAGCTGTAATATAGGACAAGAGGACACAGACTTAAGCTGTGCCAGAGGAGGTTTGAGTTTGACATTAGGAGGAATTTCCTCACAGAAAGGGTGTTTGGGCATTGGAATGGGTTGCCCAGGTAGGTGGTGGAGTCACTGTCCCTGGAGGTGTTTAAGAAAAGACTGGATGTGGCACTCAGTGCCATGGTCTGGTTGACAAGGTGGTGTTAGGGCACAGGTTGGACTCAATGATTTCAAAGGTCTTTTCCAACCCAGTTAATTCTCTGATTCTGTAATAAGATTCATGTAATGTAGCTCTTTTACCAGCCAACATTGTAAAGAACTGGATTAGCTTGATCTCCAGTGTGAGGATTAGTATTAAGAATTCTACCACAGTTTTGAACTATAATTTGAATTATATTAATAATATTTATGTAATATCTCACACTACAAAAAAACAATCTCTTCTGAAAGGAACAATGGTTATGAGCTATCAACAAGTTCTTGAGTAAGAAAGGCAATCATTTAGACAGAAAAAAAAACCATGAGGAAATTAAAAATAAAAGCTTTTCTATCTCAGATTAATCTCACTTTGTAATGACTTTTTAATTTTAAATCAAGCAATATACAATGCCAGGTCCAGTTTCGATTAGAAGCTTGCCTTGATAATTGGCATGCAGAAGCCTGAAAATAAATTTCTGATCAGTGAACTGTTGAAGAATGCAAATGTGAACTGCAGATATGTTTAAGGAATCAGATGAAGATCATCAGGCAAGGAGAAAGATAGCACAAATATAAATTCTGTAGTGGTAGCAGATATCAAAGACTGAAAAGAAATATTTAGATGCAGGCTTCCCAGAAAGAAATTAGTATCTAACAATGTCTATAAAACTGTGTATGTGTGTGTGTATCTTATGCATCAAAATGACTGAAGAAAAATCTCATATGCAAGAAAAGACACATTTAATGAATCTAACTTTTTGCCTTTCCAAAGATTTAAGGGACAGTAAACACAAAATGGTTATTTCAATTTGCAGACTTCTGGGCAAAGCTACATGTAAAAAACAAATAGCCCTATATTTAATAGGGAAATGATTACAGTTCCATTTTGCTGATAGTATATCAGTGACCATATTCATTCAACTATTCCTGAAAGACAGCAGAAGAAAGAAAAACTTAAGGGCAAATATTAAATTTCATTCTTTAGTCGGTGGAGAGGGAGAGGTTAGAAAAATACTGTTTTAAGTATATGTATTCAAACATATACCCTTTTCTTCCCTTAATGGATCTTTATTTCACCTGGAAAATTACCCTCCATTTTACTATTTCATTCTCACATCAGCTGCTAAACTGCAAAATGTCTCAATCCAAATATTTTTTTGTTCCCTTTTGAATACTGCTTGTCTACTGCAGTGCACTGAATAGTATTATGTAACAGCTTATTATAAAAGAGATGTTATAGCCACTATAAATCAGGATTTAAAATAAACAAAGTAATGAATGCAGGGGATATAAAATGTAAGCCTGTACTGCAAACTTTTTCCCTCTTCAAGATGAGAACTTGTAAAAAGAAAAAAAAATTTATATACATCGGAATTTAAATATACACTGCTGGAACACATAGCTAAATGTAAGTGCTTGTTTAGAATGGAAACAAAATGTTCAGAGAGGCAAGGGTTAGGAATTGCTCCAGCTTGAATCAGTCACAACAGTCCCTAAGAGTTTAACAGGTGCAGAACCAAGCCCTTGGGTTTAGTATTTTGACAGAAAAGAAATTCAAATTAGCAGCCTATTTTCAAAATCCCTGGGCAGCCATGCAATTTACACTGCCTGTGGTATGAATGCTGGCTATTCTTCCCCCACCTTTTTCCTGTGGGTCACAGTACAGAAATTTCGGGTTCTAATTGAAAAACATTTAACACGGGGCTGGGGATGGGTAAAAGGCTCTTTGCTGTTTTCCAAGAAGGAAGGACATATCATGGTAAAGAAGGAAGACTCTCAGCACAGAACTCCTTCATAGTCCAAGAATCATGTTCTTGATTTTTAAGGAAATGTTCAGCAGTATAACACTTCCATCTCATCTCCCTCATAAATCTGGTTTTATATATATATATACGATCCTTCTGAACTAATCTAGCCATCATGATTACAGGTCCACATTAAAGAAAAACGCTTTGTATTTTTCACTTAGTTATGCTGTTAGACCTTGCATACAGATAAACTGAGACTTTAAAGGTGACTCTGAGTTAGGAATTGCAAATGCCCTTTGTGGATACCAACAGACAGTGCAGCACATTGAGGCTCTGACAGTGATAAGCATTGCACTGTTCCAAATGCAGCATACATAGAACAATTCATGGCAAAGGCCTCTAGCTCACTGCTATTTGTTCAGGGCTTATTACCAGGGGGCAATATGAGCCCTCCCACAACCTTATCTTTGCAGATTTTGAAGGAAAACAAACCCCTGCTCCTCTATCAAAAGCTGCCTAAAACTAAGGGAGGTGTTAATTAAGTTTGATATCTGAATTACCAGAACTCCGGTGCTTTGAATCAGATACTTGGCAGCATTTTGGAAGCATATTCCAAATTTGCTTCCTTTTAATATTTCAAAAGGAGAAAATCAAAATTTCTCTGTGGGTTTTAATTGGTTTGAAAGACTATTTTGGTCAAAGCAAAAAATTAGGCCTAAACCCATTTTTAAATACTGTGTCCTTTCCCAAATTAATTAAGCAAGAAGAACCATACACCAAGCCTCTAGAGCAACAAGTGAGCCCCTTCATATGTATTACTGAGTAAAAGATAAAACATAAAATTACAAATTAAATAGTGACAAAGTATTTTTTGCAATATTATTATTGGGAGGGGTTTATCTCCAACATGTGCAATTTTTTTTCAGAATCTTGCTGATTACCTGGAACTAAATGACATTCATATTTGTTCTGGGCTAGTCAGATGTGATACAGGTGTGATGTAGGGAACCAGACATCCTTTTCAGAGTTTTCTTCCCAGAACAACTATCCATTTGGTTAGATTATCAGTGAACAAGTTTCTCATTTCCCTATGACTCATGTTTTGTATTGGTAAATGAGGATAATGATGGTAACCTACTTTGTAGTTATCTACTGAAGAACTGGACTTTCTGAAACAGAGTTATTATCACTTTTTCTTGTTAAGTAATTGGAGTGCTGCCTTGGCTTCATCTGCATCAGAACATGAATAAAGACTCAAATAACTTCAATATTCAGCTCTTCCAAATCTCAACTTCAAAGCCCTATCTGGACCACTGAGATGTGAACATTAAGCATGCAGGCCAGGGAAGAAGAGAAAAAAAAAAAAAAAATAGAAATAGCACTTAGCTCAAGTCAAAGCACTTTTCTAAGCCATTTTCATCTTCATTTTCACTTTATCTGAGATAGACTTTTTGTCCAAGTGATCTTCAAAACAGGATTTAGCTGTCAGTCTGCATAGGCTCAGAGGAAATACTGGTTTTCTCTGTCCCTTTATCACTGAAATTCTTCTTCTGACTTCTCTTATTCTTCTCCTTATGGACACTGAAATATTGCAGCTCTTCTGCAGTAATGAACCCTCTTGGCATTCAGCTAATCTGTACCAAAAAGGTGTGAGCCAGTGTTTCACCCTGTGCCTTTGCATTAGACCCTCATCAATTCTCTTCATAAAGTCTGCTGGCAGAAACCTAATTTCAGGCTTCAGCCAGTCACCAACACAAACTGTCCAAAAACAGATCAAAAAAGCTGATGCATTTTATAGGATATACACTGCAGTGCATCTCCTTGGCTTCTCATCCTGGGCATTCCTTCCTGAAGTGCCTCTGAGACACTGTGCCAATTCCATGAAAAAAGGGTAATACTGTGAAGGACTCTGCTTGGGAAAGCCAAGTAGCTAGTGAGCAACCATATGAAATAAGTTGATGGCACAAGTCCAAACCTTACAGGACAGGTGTCTAATCATACAATTTAAATGTACACACATGCAGAGTATTAATTGGCACCCAAGCTGGCAGTTTCACAAGGGAGGCCAAGAATTTAATCAACCATGGGAAATAAACTAATCTCATGCTTGAGAATTACTCCTACAGAACACAGCTGAAATACAGTGTGTTACTAAGAGGCAGAAGTGTTGTGCTTGTTCTATAGCAAGTAGAAGCTTTTCTCTCAACAGTTTTCAAAGTAGAGCACAGGTCACTAGAACCTAGGGTCTGAGAAACCCCTCCTCTGCCAAAAATCTCCTGTACTTCTTCACCTTTGCAAAGTCTTTTTTTGAAAAAGCTCGGATTACTATCCCAGTCAATGAAATAACTATTCAACCCACAAAAATTAGGATCTTGAGCATCTCACCACTTGCCATTCCCTGCCAAAAGCAGATGACAGTACTTTAGCACTTCATCAATGCTAAGGTAGGTAAGAATGTGGGTAATTGTGAGGCATTTATATGTTACTTTAATGGGAAAAATATGAATCCCTTACATACATTTCAGCACATTAAAAACATGATTAAATCACTTTTAAGAAAACATATTTTGTGAAAAGGGGAACTGTGATCTAATTTCAAAACCCAAAAAACATTTTATGATATATAAAACAGCACAGTTCTGAATTTTCATTAAATAATTGGGCAAAATAAAGCTATGGCAGTGTGACAGATTTTCATCCAACATGTTTTCCATCCCAATTAATAACAGACCACAACACTCAGTTTGGATAGCAATGGATTACTACAGAATAGCTACTTGTGTGCCCCAGGATTGTTCACTTGTGACAGAAGTCCTGCACAGAACAGTAAAAAGATGTTTTGCCAGCAGAACACACTGCTGATAAAACTGGTGGGGAATGAATTTTGTCTGTCAATGTGAATTGCCTACTAAATATTTTTAGATGCTTTTGAAAACAAGTATGATGCTGCACGTATCAGGTAACATCTTGGCAAAAAAACAGCCCAAACTGCTGCCATGTTATCACTGTGTTTTCCTTCAGTAATTTAGAAATAATTGATTGAATGACCAAAATGACCAAAAAAACTGAGAAAGCAATCCCTCCATATTTCCCCTAGCCATTCGAGATCAAACCAGATTTATGTTCCTTTTCTTCCCCATAAAATTCAACACCAGAAGCTAATAGCAAGAGTGAAGTTCTTATGTCAAAATATCTTGTCATCATTGAGGTAAAAGGTCACATTCTTTGCATCAAGACAGCATGATTCAGCCCAAAACTTACAGAAAGAGTATATAATTTGTATGTAGGAGATTAAAGTAGTTTCTACAGAGATTTGTATTGAAATATTTATTTGGGACTAGCATTAAAAAAATGGTGCATGCAAATTATTCTCAAATTTCAGCACCAATATATGAAATTGATGTAATTCTAAGTTTTCAGTTCCCACTACTAATTGTGAGAGACCAAGCCTAATTGTCAGCTTTCATTACTTCCTACGTCATCACCACTGAAGACACAGAAGTTCATAAATCACATCAGATTCTTAAATGATTTTAAATTATCTTAAAGTACTGAATAGTTTTTGCCCACCATTTGACAAAACAGAAATGAAGAAGAATTTACCCCCACTAAGGATCAATGCCAAATATGACAAGTGTTCATAGTCTACTTTTAAAATGGAGGGAAAGAATAAAGAGCAGAGGCACAACAATAACAGCACAGAATGCATCTAAAAGAAAATAGCTTTCAGTTGATGTGCAACTATGTGATTATATTCCCACCATCAGTCAAATCCAGCCCCTTCTGCAGATGTTTATTCTTTTCTCTCCTGTTTGGTTATTATAGTTCATTATGTTGAGGGACTAAGCTGATTGAAATGTTCATGGAGATGACTGCTGCAGTAAAATGCGTAAAAGAGAAAAAAAAAACAGGAATGCAGGGAGGGCAGGAGGAGAGGGAGCTTTTTATAACTCAGTAGCACTGATTGCTGCATCAGAAACAGTGCAAAAGAAAGGGTGGGGGGAGGCTAAATACATGGCTTTTTGGAACAATAATAAATCATACGCCATATATAGGCCAAAAATGAAAGAGGCTCTGTGTTCAGATGTAAACTTCTGGCAAGACCTGGTTTGTTGTCAGGTTCCCAGACACAAAATAGACACTCTGTTCACTTAGCATGAAGCCCTGCAAGAAGCAGGGAGCTCCAGAGACTCTTGGCTCTTCTCAAGTCTCATTAGGTCTGCATATTAATGACTTGCAGCAATAGAAAGAGGCCCTGTGGCAGCCTCCTCTTCCCCTGGTGCCTGGGTTTCCCATCGTTAAGGGCACAGTGACAACAGCAGCAAGAAAAGAGGGGACATTAACAGAGCAGGCGGGTGAGGCAGCACTGCTGTGACAGTACTGGGTCCCCTGCCCTGCTATCTTCTAAGGTGGGGGTCGGGGGGTAAAAAAAAAGGAAAACTGACAGTATTTTCTATGACACACTTGCAGCAAATCTTTATACACAACAGAGCACAAAGGAAACAAGGGCAAAGACAGCACTGTATTGCACAAAGATGCACCAGACCTGTGGAGGCTGTGGTAGGAAAGAAACACAGCGTTTGTAGCTAAAATGCAGTGCGAGGGTGAGCGTGAATTCTAATGCACAGGCTCTGAACAAATGTTCCTTTCAGAAGCAAACTGACAGTATGAGAACTAAGACAGCAAGCCCTACATATGGGCATAACACTGCAATGTGTCTATTTCCTAAGTGATTCATAGTCTTTTAAAGCCTTTCTTTCCTCTGTCAAGAAAATGTATTTAATAATACCTTATTAACATGGAGACCACTTTCACTATATGGTGCCTCAATTTGAATTAACAGACAATCCTCCAAAACTGCTAAGGTATTACACATTCAGAGCACCCAATGTGTCTCCACTGATCCCTGGCAAAAAAAAACCCTCACAGTCTGGCTGTCATTCAATCACTAGGTTCATTCTTTCCCTTGGGAACTCCCCCTTCACTTCCCACTGCCGTGCCAGCTGAAGTGCCTACGAAACAGAATTGCTTAATGCTTTGAAATTCTCTAAATCTGCCATAGGAAAAAATGTACTATAAAATGTGCCAACAACTTTGTTTTAATGTGCAGGAAGCTTTGCTACAGCGAATGATGCAGTGTAACACACCAATTCCCACCCCCAACCAAAGGAATAATATAAACTCTGCCCTGTGACCAAAATTGCCACCTTGACCAGGCAACTGTAGCAGCAAGCTGAAGTAAACGCAGCCTCCCATACAAAAATATGCTCATCTTATTTATGCCTCTCCTGTACTATATCCCTGTAAGTAACTGTTCCTTCTAGTCTCCCTACTTAAAGATCCACTATTTCCATTCTCTTATCAGACTTACCAGAGGATTGACCTCGATTAGTGGCATCATGATCACTGTCTCCTTGCTCACTGTCTCCATGACCACTGTCCTTAGAGCTTACTATGTCTGCTTCCTGGAATGCAGAACTAGACACAGAAACATCTTTACATTAGAATAAACATGAAAGAGGAACTCATAAAACATTCTTCCGCCATCACATGGCCAAACACGGCGCTGCATTCCCCCCCTCCCTCTCCATTCCTGCCTGCTGCGCGGCTTCCACGGAGGTGCCCTGCCCACCATAAACACAACGAGGAATTTTCAGACCTTGGGAGCCTGGCTGGAAGGGACAGCAAGGGTTATTACTACACCTGGGTTTCATGTAGTCGGTGAGAGTAATTTAGTAGCATTTGCTTAAGCTCGTTAGCTGAACTTTAACTCAGTGAGACAACGTTTTCTGGGAGACCCTACAGAAACATATTCATAAGTATTTGAAGCACGTTTTAGACTAATACAAACCGAGATGTTGTTCTCTTTTCAGTCAGTTTTGAAACCAGTTTAGAAAAGCCGTAATTCAAACTCATTTAGTGCATCTACAGACATTCGACTTCCCACGGCTTCACTACTCTGTTATATCTGCAGTAAACACATTTCTGCACCCCATTCAGACTTGCTAAAGCATGCATGAGGAAACCAAGGCTACAGAGCTCCTACCTGTTTACTCGTCGGGGTCTGTCAACTAGATAACTGAGCTCAGCACGCTGATGTTTCGTCTAGGAGAAAAGAAAATATTGGGAGATATTTTAACTCTTGATATTTCTGTAAGCAGCAGCAGAAAATATACAAGGGAGCAGCTCACCATATTCACTATAAATGGTATTGCTTAGCTGCAAGTAGGCCTGCAAAATCTGTTTCTAGAATGTAAGGGGGAAAAAGAACAGCTCTTAGTCACACAGATGGGAAGGCACGAGGGATTTTTTCGGGAGTTTTTTGAGACAAGATTCTGACGTTTTCTCACAGTGCACAGTGTTGAGCATCACAAGGACTCCCACAAAAAATTAGCATAACTATTTCCAGAGTTGTGGACTACTTAGATGGTACTGTTATTGTACCATAAGGGAAAAAATACATTGAGATACCCTCAAGTCATCAAAAATGCAGCAGAAGCCAAGAGTTTTATAGACATTTTGAGGCAAGGTCAGTATTACAAATCAACATTAGAAATTTCACTGCAAAACTTCATGCTTTAGAACATACCATTCCAACTACCGTTGTCAGACTGGACAACATTCAGGTTTCAGTATGTTAAGAGAGAATATGAGGTTTTCACTAGTGCACAGGCAGAGAGGTGCTGAGAATATAGATGAGCTAAACCAGTACAAAATGATTAATGGGGGAGTAATATGGCATGGTATATGCTTTGACAAAAATTCTCTACGCACCAGGTAACACAACATAAATAACTTTGCAGGGGACCTTAAGTCTCAGCACATTATTTCACAGAAACTCTTTCTTGCTGCTTTTCTTTACAAACTTTGGGGTTATAAAGAGCTGTGCAGACAGAGTAAAGAAAAGTCGGTTATTAAACCCTAATTCACAAAATAATTAGAGCTTCTGCTAACTATTGTGATTGTCACAGTCCCAAAGGGGATTTCCCCCAAAGCCTCACTTGCACATGCAAAGATTTCAGGAAGGAAAAAGATACGGGTTTAAAGTCCTGCTTCAGAACATCCTGTGATTACATTCCACTCCACTTCAGTCTTGTCAAGTGCAGAGGTTCAGCAAAGAGCCGTAACCCCCCCATCTCTCAATCCACAGGCGATCCACTCACAGCTAACGTTGCCTCGGGGGAATCTGCGCACCCCGGAGCTGCCCAGCCGGGACCAGATTCCTTCAGAGCACCGGGGTAGGGGGGGTCGGGGGGGGACACGCTTGGCTGCNGTGTGTGTGTGTGTGTGTCTACCCCGCAATCCCCTCTGAGACCCTCGCCTGCTGCTAAAGCCTCCCAAATAGGAGAGGGCAAAAAGGAGAGAGATAGCGGTCGGATAAAAGGGCAAAGGGATTGGGAAGGCAAAATGCCTCTCCCGACGGGAGAGGAGGAGCAGGAGCTTCGGGAAGGATGTTTGGGGATGACTTGGGGATGAAGTCTCCCGGTGCGGGGGCTGGGGGCGGGGGTGTGGGATGCCGGGGGCTGGCGGTCCTTACCTCGCTGGACAAAATGCTGCCGTTGGAGATGATGTCGGGCTGCTGGTCGGCGTAGCCAGTGACGATGGCCCCACAGGGGTTGTGCTCGGCGTCGGTGCTGCGAGAGGGGCTACAGGGCTTGAGGAACATCAGGTCGGTCTTGGCGGACTCGGGGGTGAGGCAGACTTGGTAGCAGTAGTTCTGGTTGTGGTGGTGGGAGCCGAAGCTGCCCGACTCCTCCNCCGTCCACCAGCACCACCTGGACGGCGGCGGTGGAGGAGAGCGGCGGCTGCCCGTGGTCGCGCACCTCGATGACCAGCTCGTAGGGGCGCTGCGGGTCGCGCTTGGCCGGCACCCTGCGGGCCGTCCGCAGCTCCCCGGAGCGCCAGTCCATGCGGAACAGCCCGGCCTCGTTGCCCCGCGCGATGCTGTAGGTGAGGCGGGCGTTCTCCCCGTCGTCGGCGTCCACCGCCGCCACCCGGCTCACCAGGTATCCCGGCTCGGCGCCGCGGGGCAGCGCCTCCCGCGCCGGGGTGCCGTTCCGGCCGGGCAGGGGGCTGACGATGGCGGGGGCGTTGTCGTTCTGGTCCACCACGATGATGTGAACGGTGGCATTGCCGGCCAGCGGCTGCGGCTCCTCGCCCGCGTCGCGGGCCCCTACCTGGGAGCTGAACTCCTTGAGCTGCTCGTAGTCGAAGGAGCGCAGGGCGTAGAGAAAGCCGTTCTCGGAGTTGATGGAGACGTAGGTGAAGACGGACATGCCCTGGATCTGGCTCTCCAGGATGGAGTAGGCGAGGCGGGCGTTGGCGCCCTGGTCGCGGTCGGTGGCGCTGACGGCGTAGATGTAGGCGCCGGGCACGTTGTTCTCGCTCACGTACACCTGGTACACGGGCTGGCTGAAGCGCGGCGCGTTGTCGTTCACGTCGCTCACCCGCACCTGGATGGACTTGCTGGTGCTGAGNGCAGCCCAGGCAGCAGTCGCTGGCCAGGCAGGTGTAGATGTTGAGCTTCTTCTCCTTCTGGCAGCGCACGGCCAGGACGATCATGGCCAGCAGAAAGATGAAGGAGACGGAGCCCAGGGCGATGATGAGGATGAGGGTGAGGTCAAGCGAGTTATCCCCCCCGGAGCGGCTGGGGCGATGCTCGCCGGAGCCGCCGNGTCGTTCTGGTCCACCACGATGATGTGAACGGTGGCATTGCCGGCCAGCGGCTGCGGCTCCTCGCCCGCGTCGCGGGCCTCTACCTGGAAGCTGAACTCCTTGAGCTGCTCGTAGTCGAAGGAGCGCAGGGCGTAGAGAAAGCCGTTCTCGGAGTTGATGGAGACGTAGGTGAAGACGGACATGCCCTGGATCTGGCTCTCCAGGATGGAGTAGGCGAGGCGGGCGTTGGCGCCCTGGTCGCGGTCGGTGGCGCTGACGGCGTAGATGTAGGCGCCGGGCACGTTGTTCTCGCTCACGTACACCTGGTACACGGGCTGGCTGAAGCGCGGCGCGTTGTCGTTCACGTCGCTCACCCGCACCTGGATGGACTTGCTGGTGCTGAGCGGCGGCTCGCCGTGGTCCCGGGCCACCACGGTGAGCGTGTAGGCGTCGCCGCCCGGCTGCTCGCGGTCCAGCGGCCCCTCGGTGACAATGGTGTAGTAGTTCTTGAAGGAGCTCTTGAGGCGGAAGGGCGCGTCGCCCTGCAGCAGCTCGCACTGCACCTGCCCGTTCTCCTCCGAGTCGCGGTCCGAGACGCTGAAAAGGGCCACCACGGTGCCCGGCGCCGCCGCCTCGCTCACCGCCTCCTTGACGGTGGAGAAGCTGATCTCGGGCGCGTTGTCGTTGGCGTCCAGCACCCGCACCAGCACCTTGCAGTGCGCCGGCACGGCGTTGGGCCCCAGGTCCTTGGCTTGGACGTACACCTGGTACACGCTGCTCTCCTCGTAGTCCAGCTCGCCGCTCACCTCCAGGCGCCCGGTGCGCGGCGCGATGCCGAAGAGCTCCCGGGCGCGGGCCGAGATGTGGCTGCTGAAGGAGTAGATGATCTCGCCGTTCTGCCCCTCGTCGGGGTCCGTGGCGTTGAGCTGCAGCACCAGGGTGCCCGGCGGCGAGTTCTCCGGCAGCGACACGGTGTAGACGGGCTGCTCGAAGGCGGGGACGTTGTCGTTGGAGTCCAGCACCCTGACGGTGAGCAGGGCGGTGCCGGTGCGCTGCTGGGGCTGCCCGCCGTCCACCGCCGTCAGCACGTAGCGGTGCACCGCCTGCTGCTCCCGGTCCAGCGGCTGGTCCAGCACCAGCTCGGCGAAGCGGTTCCCGTCGCCCTGCGTCTGCACGTCGAGGGAGAAGTAGCTGTTGGGGGTGATCTCGTAGGTGCGCAGGGAGTTGGTGCCCACGTCGGGGTCGAAGGCGCTCTCCAGCGGGAAGCGGGTGCCCGGAGTGGCGCTCTCCGAGATCTCCACGGTGAGGTCGGGCTCCGGGAAGGCGGGCGGGTTGTCGTTGATGTCCAGCACCTCGATCTCCACCCGAAACAGCTCGAGGGGGTTCTCCAAGAAGACCTCCAGGTGCAGCAGGCAGGAGGGGCTCTGCTTACAGATCTGCTCCCGGTCGATCTTCTCGTTCACGTAGAGTACCCCGGTTTCTAGGTTAAGCTCCAGGTAAGGGCTGCGGGAGTTGGGCGCCGTCTGGAAGCGCCGAGCCGAAAGTTTTGTAATGTCCAAGCCCAGGTCCTCGGCGATATTCCCCACGAACGTGCCATGCTCCTGCTCTTCCTGCACCGTGTAATGGAGCTGGCAAAAAGCCCCCTCCACCATCCAGAGCAAGGCAAAGAGGAATAGCACAACCATCTCCAGACGGGGAAAGAGATTCCCCC